>JACEII010000126.1:260666-307067 GCA_014332785.1 Antheraea mylitta | reverse complement strand
TCGGTAAAAATATGTCGCGGTTGACTACAGGTATCATCAACTTGAGAGTGTTAGTTAGCTATGCAGGTTTAGAAAAAGCTTTACCTCAATGCTATCACCTCATCACGTCCTTCTCGTTTAAAGAAAAATCAAGCACATTCGCAAAAATTCAAACCTATGCTGAGCAGCGCGGTGTTGAACTTATCCATTGAACCATTGTCACTTAAACATTTAAATAATCATGTGAATTCTTTAAAGTTACAGCGACAATTATTACTGTAACAACTTGTATTATGAGTACAGGTTTAAAAAAACTAAAAACCTAACAATTATGCGAGTTGAAAATAGTTTAAGACTGCATAATTGTACAACTACAACTCAGTGAAACGGCAGCGTGTCAACAATCGCCCGTTGAGCGCGCTCCGGCACATAATCTTAACTGCGCATTCGAGGGAAATACACGAGCTACGAATAAAGAGGAAAGTTTGTTGCTAAGATGGAAAAAACGTGAAAAATATCATTTGCTACTTGGTATTCGATTTATAAATAAATACGTTTGTTATTAAATAAATTATCATATGTATTATTAACTAGTTTTAAGATAAAAAAAACAACACAGTGACGTTAAAATGACAGTGCGGAAACAAAATCAAGCAATGGACGGCACTATTAAATGCGCTCGAGTACGCAATCACTACAGTCTCGGAGTGCTTACTGAGATGTACGACTTTAAGTAGTGGCTTCGAAGTAATTTTTGTTTAGATTTAATAATAATGTAAATAATCCAAGAAACAACATGACCGCTTTGCATAATTTTAATAAACTATGTTAATTTAAACTTTAATATATAATTTTTAAGTCACTATATCTTGAGACATAATAAAAACAGAAGTAAAAAATATCACTCTAATAAATAGAAATTAAAGTATAATACGGTTGAAGCCATATTTTTTTTATATTCTCACGAACCGTAACAAAGGAGTAGAAAAAGATTATAACGCATCGTAATTGAAAGAAATACAATGAAGAAAATTCTAGAGCCACCATTCCCACTGTACTCTTTGTACCTATTTTTACTGTTGTTTTTGATTACTTTATGCAATAAGAAAGATAGGACCCATTCTATAAAACAAGTGAAGTTGAGTAGAACTAAGACTACCCGATTAGGCCTCCCACGGCAGCGGCTCAAGCCTAGGTTCGATCCCTCGGTAGGGAGCCCTTGAGTGCGTTGCTTGCGCGATATGGTGACACACAAATATACATCACTGCTACAACACTACACGATCACCCCCAGACACGTGCACGCCTACACGCTTACACATGAGAGTGGAAAGGTTTACTTTTTTCCCTTATCGAACTGAAAAACTCTCAATTTTTCGGTAATAAATATATGGAGGAGTTGTTGAGGCGTGTATGCTTGGTACACATATACGTTTCAACAACTCATACATATATGAATAGTTAGCTAGGTTAGCTAAGATAGGTCGCGATTTTGCATGCAACAGGCAACAGCCAAGCCGAGGTGTGCCGTGCACCCTTGAGCTGGTTGCCAAAATAAAATCGACTGAGTGCCTTAAGCGCTCGCCTTAGTAGTCCGGAGAAGCTGTTAAGACCTTGCTGAGGTCAATAGCGTAGACATTTCGAAAAAAAAAACAGTAGAATTAGGAGCAATTTAAACATTATTTAAAACGTGTTTGATGTAGATGACTTAACGTTAATCTACAGATGAGTTCTAATAAGAGACAATGCAAATATGATGTGGGAACCATCTACGAGTGTACTGTGCGATCTTTGAACAGGTGTAGTATTTAGAAGTGTATGTACAATGTGTTTGAAGACACGATTATAGCGAAGAGTATATATAGTTGATTGTTTTTGTTTGGAGAATAAAATCTTTGAATCCAAATAAAATTTTCACAATTATGGTAGCCATCGTGTTTACGGACGTTGACATAATATTATATTTAAACTTCAATTAAATTATTTACCTGTATCCTAACTCTGTGTTCCACTCTCCATTTATTGTACCAAGCAGTTGACCCGAACAAGAAGTGGTAAGCGACGCCCAAACTACACGCTCACTAATTGTGCATGCTATTGTTTTGTGTTAAATCGTATGCCATTACAAAAAATATATACACAACATTCTTTTACGCTTAAAGTAGGACAAACTACATTTTAGAGCATTTCAAAAGAAAAAAAATAAACAAGCACGATGATGTCATTGCGGCAAGATAATACAATGCCATAACGTCATTACCTTCTTGTTGTCGGATCTATATAAGAAAACACGCATAACTAAGCTCTTAACAGTAAGTAGTAATATCAGCAAAACAATTATAATGACCGTAGGACTTTTTCTTACCGTCTGGCAAGCTACCATCCTTAACTTGAAAATTTACCACCGAGAACTTGTTGGTGTGAGAACATCAGATCAGATTGTGGCCAAAGACAAGCCTACAAAGTAAAAAAAAACCTGACTTGAATTATTTCCAATATATTATTAGTATACTAACCAATATATCGCTTACCTCTTTTCTGATCGCTTATTTCGAATAATTCAAAATCAAAATTAAAAATACTTTATTCAGTTTAGGGACTAATAAAGCACTTATGAACGTCAAAAACTACCACCCATTCGGAAACAAGCTAGTCATCGAGAAGAATCGGCAAGAAACTCGATCTGGTTTATCTTTTTAACAAATATATACAATATTTAGACTACATTACATATATGACAGAAACGTTTTTAATGGATGCACAGAAATGAGTCAATTCCAGACATCACTATCGTTCACATACTGATCCACTCTATAATAGCCTTTTGAGATTAAACCCCGCTTGACGTGGCGCTTAAATTCACAATTCGGCAAATCGGTAATATCCTTTGGAACTTTGTTATAGAACCGTACACTAATTCTCAAAAAACAATTACTCGTTTTACTAAGTCTAAAACATGGGATAACCAGTTTGTCACGATTCCTAGTTTTTAGACTATGCCGGCCTTTTACGAAATCCAGTTTATCAAGGTTCTTTCGGACATACATTAAATTATCAAGAATGTATGTATGTAACGATTCAAGATTAGTAGTCTGGTTTATATATTTTTTGTTTTGTATTTAGTTGTGTTTTCGACAAGGTAAAGGGATTATGGGACAAACGAAATCCTACTTACTAATAGATTTTACGTAACTATGCCTTTCTTCTATAACCGGCTATTTCCAATCAACTTCTACCATTATTATTTACAAAAAATATTTTGTAGCTTTTATGAGAACGAAACATCACTGTGGAGAATATTTTAATAGATAAAAGACAAAGATAAAATTTAATAGATAAAAAACCAGATCTTATTAAAAGCTTTGGTATATTAATATTCCAAAACAAATCAAAAATACTTTATTCAGTTTAAGCCCTAATAAGGCATTTATGAATGTCAAAAACTACCACCGGTTCAAAAAACAACCCAGTCATCGAGAAGACCCAACAAGAAACTCAATCGTGTCAATTTTTTAACATATATCTCCAATACATCAT
Source organism: Antheraea mylitta (assembly GCA_014332785.1). Classification (NCBI taxonomy): domain Eukaryota; kingdom Metazoa; phylum Arthropoda; class Insecta; order Lepidoptera; family Saturniidae; genus Antheraea; species Antheraea mylitta. Next base: position 303,551 of record JACEII010000126.1, on the reverse strand, counting down.
ACAATAACTTTAAGTGAATAGTGCATTCATTCTGTGGAGAGGATTCAATTCCAGACATCGCTATCGTTCATATACTGATCCACTCTATAATATCCTTTTGAAACTAAAACCCTTGAGTGGTGCTTAAATTTACAGGTCCGGCAAATCGGTAAGACGCTTTGGGACTTTATTGTAAAATCTAACACTATTATTGGTTTTGCTAATTCTAAAATATGGAACGACTAGTTTATTACAGTTTCTAGTATTTACATTATGCCGGTCTTTTAAGAAATTCAGTTTTTCAATGTTTTTCGTACATACATTAAATGATCAAGAATGTATCGGAAGTGTAGAGTTAAGATACTGAATTGGGAGGGTAGAGTTAAGATACCCGCTTGAATGTTGATTAATATATAGAAAAATATAAGTACTCACTTATTAATAAACTATCTGTGTACATACATAGTACATTCTAATATAGAAAATATTTATGGATCACACAAATAATTGTCGAGTGTTGGATTCCATCTTGTTTTTTTAACACTGTATTAAGCGAAGTTTTATTAAAGGAGCGCGGACGCGTTATTAAAAATAATAAAAAAGCTTTGTTGCGTATAATATTAATATTTTAAAAGTTCAACGGGCAATTAGCGGTGTTTCCGCTAGTCGGTAATTCAGCCGGAACGATACTACCGCTGTGGATGCTCGACCAGTGTCGGGTGCTTAGTCACGAGCGACAGCGTTAGAGGTTGCGGAAAGTACTTTCTTTACATAATTTCTTCATACACAATTCCCAAGTCTTTACGTATATGTAGGTAACATTTATCCATATTTTTGAACAGTCATTACTTACTAGTAGAATGTTGGTAAACATATAGTAGTTTGTGAACAATTTGTAAAAAACGTCATTATGAAGCTATAGTATGGTGGTTAGGAGTTTTTAACCCTCATTTGGTCAATCTCAAGTTGAAAATCTGTTATCACCTTTAGGTGTGATCTGACAACTGCAAATTTATAAATATTAATACAAGCTTATAGACACATTTTATACACTGTAGTCACACATTGTATTATATCAGAAAATTATTATTTGTTTAGTTCATAGATCAACGCTCAATTTTTTTAACAGAGTTCCTTAATTTGTTAAAAAACAAATTCAAATCAATTTGCCTGTATTCAAATAAAATTGTATAGTACGAAAAACAGACAAAATAAAATAGAATGTATTAGATTATGATGTACTGTTTCCTTGTTTCTTATGCTACTTAATAATAACTAGATATCTATATATTAATACGTGAAGCAAAAAAATTGTACCCCTTTTTAACTTATTTCCCCTTAACGGGTGAACTTGAAATTTGGCATAATTAAAGTTTATATGACGGAGAAGTGCAGAAAGCTGTTTATTTTATATAAAATGCATTACAAGTACATTAAATTAATTAAAATATGCACTACTCACACTACTGCTTGAATTTTACATAACATATACACACATGTAAATAAAAAAGACATTTTGGTAGCCGTCAATAATTACGAAGTTCAAAAGAGGTCGTGAAGGAGGTTGCTATGCTCAACTGTAAGTATTTTTAACTCCTACGTTCCAATTACCATTTTTCATTCTACATTCAACAATGATATTATAATATATAACTATTATTGTAAAGTTTATTATTTTTTATGGAGAACTCACTTTAAAAGATGATTTAATAAAAAAAAGGGCCAAATAATACTTTGTATAATCAAAATATAAGTTTTGTTCATAAAAGTAATCCATGACTTAGACATCCGCGGTTACAATGTTGCGGTAAATTTCTTTATTTTCGTAAAGTTATGTTTAGTTAAAATTTAAGCTTTACCACGTGGTTTCTGTTTCCTATTTATAATTAATTTTCATTTTAATTTACACATAGCTTTTAAGTTATTGCATAGCTTCTATCACTGGCCTTGAGCGTGGAGACCGAATCCAAAAATTCCGTAACGAAAAATCCTAACACCAATCAAGTCTCAAACTTTTGTTTCTTATTTTAGTTACCATAAGCCTATAGTTTCAATTATTAATATTCCTGAATAACCTACATGTATTGTAAGATAATAAAATATTTTGAACAAAAAAGAAAAAAAAATGTTTTCTTATCGGTCACCACGCTCAAAAAGTGTAACTTGAATTAATATCAAAGAAAAAAAACAAAGGAAAAAAAATACTGCATAAATAAAATAAATAAATAGTTATAATTGCATAAGTTAATAAAAAATGCTATGCAATAGCTTTACCGCGGCAGTCCCAGAGTGCCACACATATTTTTTTTTATGATAGTATAAAAAAGATCATGGCAAATGGCAAATAACTGAGTAGCCACGATGAAAACTTTTGATTATAGACAAAAGAAATGACAAAAGAACTCGAATAAAGTTCAAACTTTAAAAAATCAATTAACTATGGTCGAATATCGACCACCGGGCGCCCCCTAGTAAATTTAAATTCATATTGCTTGGTAATTAACTTACCTATAGATGTAGTTGATATGGAAATAAGAAACGCAAATTTTTCAACACAATATCACAACCCTTAAAACACATTAAAAAGACCAACGTCATCTGCAATGCAGATAAATGTCATATTAAGTATTTAATTAAATTAGCAGGCACACTTTTATCCTGTGTAAATCGAGACCTGAATCTCTATTTTGAAGTTGGTGTCGGCAGCGGTTGAGTTTAAAAAGCCGTAGAATAATGATTGACAGTTGAATTAATGGGAATGTTAGGCAGATTAACATTTTTTGTCATCAATTCTAGAATGACCCACGTGTATATACACATGCAATAAAAAAATACAGGTTTGCAATTTTATCAAGACTTGAAATATACATTAATAAATCCGTAGTTGTATTTATGAGTGTATTTTTTTTTTTAATTTTACAAATATGACAAACGAATGTTTGTTTTAACTCAAATACGCTTAAAGCTATTTTAATAAGATTTATATAGGACTTTATAATTGATATTATACAAAAATTATCAATAACACTTTTAGGAATTAAAAAAACTGCAACAAAATAAACATTTGTCTAGCCACTATCAATTTTTATGAAATTTAATAATCATCGGATCTTTTTACTTGTGTACAAAGAAAAAATTGAAATAACATTTTCTATTTACACTACGACCACGTAATAAAAACAACTGAATAAGTGAACGTCACTTCTGTCAATATTTTTGAAAATCTCTCCACTGTCTTTCTGATTCTTCATTTTCTCGTTAGATTTCTCAAACATTAGGTTGTAATCTACAAATATTGTTAAAATAAAGGGTATTGGCATTCTAAAATGTATAGCTCATAAAGATTATTGCATTTCATCATATATATTAATACATGAAGTAAAAACTTTGTACCCCTTTTTAAGCGATTTGCGTAAACGGATGAACTTGAAATTTGGCATACATACATAGAAGTGTGGAAAGCTGTTTATTTTATATAAAATGCGATAAAAGTACATTAAATTATTTATACATTACTCATACTACTGCTTGAATTTTACACAACATATACACACATGTAAATAAAAAAGATATTTTGATAGCTGTCAAAAACGGACTTCAAAAATCCTTCGAAGGAGGTTACTATGCTTGACTGTATGTATTTTTTTAGTCTTACGTTCCAATTACCCTTTTTCATCCTACATTCAAGAATGATATTATAACATAACTGTCATTATAATATTTATAACACGACTTACGTTCCATACCTTACATGCTCTTTGAATTTAACTGGTCAAATTGCAGGTTAATTTTACAATAAATCATGTTATATACTAATACGTGAAGCCAAAACTTTGTACCTCTTTTTAAGCGAATTGCACAAACGTGAAATTTGGCATAGTTAAAGTTTATATGGAGGAGAAGTGCAAAAAGTAATTTTTATATAAAATACATTACTAGCATATTAAATATTTTTTATGTTTATATAATTAAAGATCATGGCAAATAACTGAGTAGCCATGATAAAAACCTTTGATTATATTATTCAGAAAAGAACCCTATTAAAGTTCAAACTTTAAAAAATCAATGAACTATGGTCGAAAGTCGATCACTGGGCGCCCACTAGTATGTATATATATGTGAACGATGGTGATGTTTAGAACTTAATCCTCTCTGTGTAGCTACTAGAAAAGATTGTGATGTTTAATCTATTTTAAATATTATGTATATACCAGATGACTGTTTAAAGGCTAACATCATTCAGTCCTGTGTTACTTCATGGTCACATTTAAGATACATAAAATAATAATATCAAAACAAATACTAATAAACAACAAAGAAAACTTTAGTTAAAGTTTGTTCTAAAAATTTTAAAGTATAGGAACGATACTTTTATACGTACAAATATCACACTTTGGTTCAATGAACAGAATTGAAGGGGCGCTTTTCAAGGTTAATCATTACGTGACTGGTTTTTGTCGGAATAACGCACCGTCAAACAAAGCATACTTCGTCGCAGGCCCATGTGCGGAACGCGGGTCGGACTGCACAGCATAGGGGCGGTACACATTGAATGCGGTGATTCCCCCTGTTTTTTGCGTAAATCATCTTATGCTGAGTGGTATCAGTTTTGCTTTTAGTGACATAATTAGGTCAAATATTAAATACCTATTTTTTAAATTGATTTAAAACCAGAAAGGGCTAATGACTGTCCTGTAAAAATATTGCTGGCGTCTAATCTAACACACGGTACATATGTTAAAAAACCAGATCAAGTTTGTTGTCGGTTTTTCTTGATGGCTGGATTGTTTAATGACATCTGAGTAAATTATTTGACGAAAATAATTAACGCGTGATAAAAGTGTGGAAAACCGCGGACACTATTAGTTTCATTACATATGATGATACGATGCGAGTTGAGCCCGGATTCCAGGGTCTCGGGAAGGTACAGTCACTGGCTGTCATTCTAACGTCAATGAAAGTAGACGTGTCTGAGATCGGTCACGTTCCTGTAACACGTCCTGTAACACGCGTCGGCCGCGCGTGATCCCTTTACCTACATTCGACGCCATAATGCTCTGTTTCGACGTGCCATATAATTTTAACCTCGAATAATTTTTTGGTTTTATTTTCTTTAATCTCGGGTACCATTCATGTCCTTTTAGTTAAAAATCCAAAAGTCATTGTATTGGCGGAGCGCTACGAGACAACTATTTAATTATTGTAGTCCGGTGAAGCTATTAAGACCTTGCTAGGTCAATAGTGTAGTCAGTTCGAGAAAAATATTTAGTTATTCTAGTTGTCCTCTTTTATATATTTTAGACTATCTAACCCGTGCAACTTCGTCTGCACCAAATCGGTTATTACCGGTTTCAACTGTAGTTTTAAACGAGAAAAATGTTAATAAACCTGAATCCCGATTGCAGCGATATCTACCTTTTTCAATAGTGAATCCAAACTATCCAGGGACTCATTCAAACATATACCCAGTTGGTATGTGGGAAATCTTTTAAAATATGCCTAGAACCCGTTCGCAGCATCACCCATTGGATCCAATTTAGATATAAAGGAACTTATATGTATTGGTGCTAAATGATTTTTGGCCGATTTCAATTACATTTCTTGTGATTAACTATTAAAAATATATATTTGGAAAAATAAAGATTATCTATACTGGGACATAATATACCTTTCTAACATCGAAAAAAAATTCAGAATAGGATCGGTAGTACCAGGGATTTCCGAATACAAAACGATAGAAATATGAAATATACCTTAAATGTTTAGCTCATCTGTCTGCTATATATAGCACAAAGAAAATTTTCATTACATTTTTTTTTTTTTTCGAAATGTCTACGCTGTTGACCCAGCAAGGTCTTAACAGCTTCACCGGACTACTAAGGCGAGCGCTTAAGGCACTCAGCCGATTTCATTATGGCAACCAGCTCAAGGGTGCACGGCACACCTCGGCTTGGCTGTTGCCTGTTGCATGCAAAATCGCGACCTATCTCAGCTAACCTAGCTAACTATTCATATGTGTATGAGTTGTTGAAACGTATATGTGTACCAAGCATACACGCCTCAACAACTCCTCCATATATTTATTATCGGAAAATTGAGAGTTTTTCAGTTCGACAAGGGAAAAAAGTTAACCCCTCCCACTTTCATGTGTAAGCGTGTAGGCGTGCACGTGTGTGGGGGTGATCGTGTAGTGTTGTAGCAGTAATGTATATTTGTGTGTCACCGTATCGCGCAAGCAACGCACTCAAGGGCTCCCTACCGAGGGATCGAACCTAGGCTTGAGCCGCTGCCGTGGGAGGCCTAATCGGGTTCATTACATATAAACTTTTCACTTTCGTCCGTTACCCTGCAGAGCCCCTTGTGTATCATTTGACAAAAAGATATCTTATAAAATATCCTAGATGTAACCTTGAAATATTAGTTATCACTTTGTCAAGATTTGGTTTTGCTACAGTTTTATAATAGTATAGATATATATGTGTTACAAACTACACTCGGGTATTTTCTAGATTATATTTCAATTAGTTGTATCCGCAATTCACTCGCATAAACTACAAAATTATCCTTAAGAGTTTTTTTTATAATTAATATATAAATTATCGAATATATACATTACTCGAATATATATAATTGTTGCAAGACCTTTTGTACACAATATTTATAGTCTAAATAATATTTTCAAATTGGATACAGTAAAAGAATAATATATTGCATCTCACTTTTAACAATTTTAATTCGTTTTGTCACTTACAAGCGGTTGCTATCGGACTGTATATAATAAATATTCTAAGTATTTTGTGATAATTTCAATATTCTAACAAGAGAGGGACCTCCATGTTAGAACTTTTCTGGGAGTTTATGTGGCATCTCAAAATTAATGGTCCCTGGTATTATTTTCCATCCACTTATGCGTAATAACCGAACCATTTTATGTAAAATGTCATTACTATTACAAAATATAGAGTCAAATAACACAACATTATGAATAAAATATAAAAGACAGTACATGTATACTAAGAAAAAAAACAATTAAAAGTTACAATCAGATGATACTTCGAAAGAGTGGTAACTTAAGGAAAGAATTATTATATTTGAGGTAACACTAGTATAAAATAAACTAAAACTTTTATCGAGTATGTTAACTTGCTTACGTGCTCTAATTGTTTAATTATTATTACAATAAGCTGTTTTAAATGATGGAACGTAGAGGATTTTAACAGGATAATTGGTTCCTCACATTACCTTAATAGCTTATCTTTACGATCTTTCATTCATGAATATATATTTGAAGTATTCTACGGGAATGGTACATTTTTATCCTATTCTATACTCCTGAGAACATGTATGCAAGATTTGAAAATGACTGGTTAATGCATGCGTTACAAGAAACTTATATTCGTATTCAAAAAAGTCATGTAAATTGGTTTTGTCACATTGAAGTTACAAACACACCAACGAATAGTAGTATTAACGTAACCCTTTAAGGTAAGGAAGGATAAAACTTTTGTATTTGAAAAAGAAATACATTGAGCTGACTTGAGATCATTTATCTATAGAATAGTAAGAAGCCAGTCAATCATATTTAACCCATACCTCAAGAGGCAATATGCGATACATATAAATGACAATTGATTGACAGAAATATATCATAGATAAGTAAGGAAAATAAATAAAAATTTACCACGAAATCGTTGCTTTTACGTCAATTCTCTACAATTATATTGATGTTTTAACATTGAAATCAAGTATATAGTATTATTGAAACCAAATAAATATATAAAAGTTTTATATACAACTTATTTGCTGTATGTGCAGTAGAGTGTCCGTTATTTATCAAATTACCATTTTTAGGCTATAACCCAATAATTTGAACGATACCCAAGTTTAAAAAAGCCAATTTGGTAAATAACGGACTTTTTTTTTTTTGAAGCACGACAAAGTTACTGCACTATGCCTGATGGTAAGCATAGTACAATCCAAAAATATCGGCAACCACCGAGAGACAGATTATCCATCGCCGGTCGCCGCTGTCATGCCGGCCATAATGACGAAAGTCATCCGGTACTGGATATGCACAGGCTGATCCCGAAACGCGACGCGCAGAAGCGAGTCACTATGACGGGCTTTTTCGCCATGTACATGGTGGTTGCGACCCAGTCGGGCTGTAAAACCCTACCACCCCGCTATCGCCATTGCCTCGTTCGTTGATCAGCAGGGTGCACCACGTGCAAGTGAGGTTGGCTTGGGTGTCTCAAGTTTTGAGATGTTACTCGACACCCCTTACACCCCAAAATGGACTTCCAAAATATACGTTAGGTTCGAGGATAAATATGTGGTGCAACTAAAATGGACAAATTTAAAAATGAATATATCAGAGTACGTTTCAAAATAGCACCAGTGAGAGGGAAATTAAAGAGTAAGTGTCTGCAAAACATTCAAAAATGTTTTTTTAAAGAACCGAGCTTCGGTCGCCCATGTTCTGATTAAATTAAATAACATGATTAATTATAGGCTGTTTCATTTTTATAGTTATCATACTTTTAGTGTTTTTAATAAAAAGTTTCGAAAAACATATCAACAAAAGACAAAATATTACAAAGCAAAACAAGCTTCGCCTACACAGAGGCGAACAGCATCGACAGAAACAATTTGTTTTATTAACAGAAGACGAACAAATAAATTCCAATTGGACGATTAAGAACCACCTTTCTGTCAGAGATAAGAAACGGATGGCTGGATTACAGATGTTTAGGGCTGTCATGAAATCCTTTCTATTATATATTTCTTCAGTTTTTGGTCAACGTAAATTACGGCAGCGATTTTTTGGGATAATATTGTAACTGTTCTAGGGAGTGTATAACTCACAGCTAACATGACATTTATTGACGAAACTGCAGGAAAATTATAGCGTATAATGTGTATTAATTATATCAATTCTGCACCTGCATATAAATCGCACGGTCAAAAAATGAATTACAGTGAATGATTTGGATTATATATTTTCAGCATTATCAAAAACAAATTTTGAACCTTCGAATGTCAAAGCAAAAGAAGTACTTTTTTTAAAGCTGATATTATAATTCAAAATTTCAAACATTTAAAACATGTACAGCTTACGATGTAGTACTACATGAGCGCATAAATGGCGTTTAAAACAAATGTAATGTTTACGACTATTTATTTTATATCATATATGAGTGACACAATGAAGTATTTGTGTCACATTGAATTTTCAAAAGTGGCAACAAAAGGAGCACACGAATTATATTCAGTTACCAAGGTGCTGGTTGTATTATTTGAACTTTGCAACTGATTGGGTCGAATGACATAACAACCTCGTCACGTTCATTAGGTTGCAGGTCAGTATGAGAGTAGTGTCGTTGGGTCGTCGTACTGTCGTTGGTGGCTACATGTTTGGGATTCATCGCTCTATAAGAGTCCTACTATATGCCTCTTACCAAATGTAGTGTTAGGAATAATCACCACATCAGCTCACAACGTATTGGCGATTTGAAACTCTGAAAAATCCACAGTTCTATGTTTTCCCAAAAACAATAGTACTACAAGAATATTTCTCAGGTTTTGGTTTTTTCATAAATTCTTCCTTAATCGTCAGGCAATAGTATAAAAAGTATAAATCAGTAAATATGTGCGAATTCCGAAGAATTCTTTGGTACATATCAGGATTCGATCGCGGACATTGGGTTAATATTTCACCTATCAAACCATTACAAAAAAAAACGCACTGTGTCACATAGTTTACATCCAAAGCTCAATTTATTCATCAAAATTAATATTTAGTATATATTTATTACTATTAGCATCCCTATGTTACACTCTCATTTGCGCACACGAGTGATTGTGGCAGTGGGCAGCGTAAGGACGCCTCCCTCTTAGTATTTCATTTAACATTTTCCAGACCATTATCTTTTATACACTATTTACTGAGCATTCATTTACAATAAACATAGCCACAAACGACGGTCGAGGATGAAGCGTTTGAAGGTAACAGACGTAAAAACACAATGATCGGTGTTTGACAATACATTACCCAGTTTTAGATTTATAGCGAGCACTAAACAATGCTCTATCTTCATATTATCATAATAACCCTTACAAAAAACATAGGTTATTATAATGTTGAACTTTATTCATTAACTAGCCTCTGCCCGCGACTTCGTTCGCGTGGGATACATACACTAACACGAACACGCAGCAATTCTAAAAAGGAAAAAACAACCCGATTTTGAAACATTTCTTATCTGTGCTCCGCTCCTATTGGCCTTAGCGTAATCAAATAGAGCCTATAACCATGCTCTTTTGAAATTCGATTAGTTCCGTGAAACGCAGCTGTACGAAGTGCAAATCTTTCTTTATAGTTTTGTGCTACTTTTAGTCCGGACTCCGGAGTCCATTAAATTCAAAAGACACGCCCCCCTGCCCCTCTGGCAGGGAGGTTTTTAATGTCTTCGCCTGCCCCGCTCCCCTCCTCAGGCCCGGGTATGGCCTCTCATAGAGATTCGGCTTTTAGAAGCTGAACTCGCTAGGTTTCGTGGCTTCATCGGAAGCAACTGTCCCTCCCTAATAGAGAACTATGACGCGTTTACGAAGAAGTATCGTGCCAAGCACTCTTTCGCGATGCCCGCTTCCTCGGTCCTAGTTAGGATCGAGGAATTAAACGACTTCGAGCTGACGAATCGTTACTCCTCTAGTGACGATACGTCCAGCTCTGACTCCGACATGGAGCAGGATCCCCTCGCTGACGACAGCTTCGCCGAAGTCACGCGGCGTCGAAAACCGTGCAATAAGCGCCAAAATCCCTCCTCGTCCGTGAATGAAGGCGCTAAGCCTTCTAAACTCGCAAACGTCGACGGGGCGAAAGTGCCAACGACGACTCCCGCACCCCCTAGACCAGTCTCGCCCAAAGCTACGACTCCCGCAGTCACGGGTCAGAAGCCCCGCCCTCCACCTCCTGTCACGATCAAGGACAGAGCGTCCTGGGTCGAAATCTCTAGTCTGCTGCAAGCAGCAGACATTCCTTTCACCTCTGCCATGAGTACCCTCGTGGGTATTCAGGTAAAGGTAGCTACCTCTACTATTCACCGCAAACTTACGCGTTTCCTGCGCAATAATAAGTTTAAGTTTGCTTTTTTCACCTATGCGCTCGAAGAAGAGCGTATGCTGCATATTGTCATCCGCAGAGTCCCTTTGGAAATCCCAGTCGATGACATATAGGAAGACCTCAGGGAACAGATGTTCCCTATCAAAAAGGTGCACCGTATGCGCTCCCCGCGCACTAGAATGCCCTACGATATGGTGTTGGTCATTCTCGACCGCACCGTGGAGGGTAAGAAAATATTTAATCTCTCGACCTTCTGCGGCCTCTCCGGCGTCACCGTAGAGCCGCCACGCAAAACGTCCCTACCCTTGCAGTGTCACAACTGCCAGGTGTACGGACACTCCGCACTTAATTGTTACCTGAAACCCAGGTGCGTTAAGTGTCTCGGCGACCACTCCACTAAGGAGTGTCCTCGCACTAAAGACTCGCCCGATCCTCCGAGTTGTGTCTTGTGCCGCGGTGTGGGTCATACTCATACCGCGAATTATCGCGGGTGTCCCCGCGCCCCTCGTACAAAACAACCCCGCTACGCTAGGCAAGTCTCGCCGTCTAAGGCGCCTGCGACGTTAACCCGTCCCCGACCTCCGCCTCTCAGCTCTAGAGAGGCCTTTCCTAACTTGCCGAGCACATCTCGTGCACCGGTAGCGCCCGCACCTGCGCCTAGCACGCCCCTCCGCCCCGCACGGGCTCCTCAGGCCCCGTGGGCCCTCAAGATCGCGCCTCAGCCTGCTCCTCGTCCTCAGGCGGCTAAGCCTTCATAGGCCGACCCCGCCCTCCCCTTCAAATTGTCTGGTATGGATTGGTCGGCTCAGCTCTTAGTCTTCCACGAGATCTCGGAGATCTCCGCGTACGATGAAGTAGCAAACGATCCAAAACAGGGCCCTATTCGTGCGATCGCGAAGTTTCCCGCCATCACGGCTACCATTCAAAGGCTCGCGCGCGCCACCGTCTCGAAATAATAATAATTTTTCTCAATATAAGATAGAGTAAACTCGCGTGTTTATATCTATCTTTCCCTAATATCGATAAACAATGTCGTTATTTTTATTTTTAGATACCGGCGCCGGCGCCGTTCGTTTAATCAGTAAATTCAATCTTTTCAATTCACGTGGCCAGCCACGTCGTGGACCCCTCCCTCGTGCGTCACGAGGCAGGGCCCTCACGTTTTACTCCCGCACATACGTCGCGTTATTTCGGCAGCATCTTTGCTCGAGATTATCCGGGTGATCACAAAGATGTTGCTATGATGTTCCGGTAACAGCCCAGGCTGAGGTGTGCCGTGCACCCTTGAACATGATACTTAAACAAAATCGGCTGAGTGCCTTAAGCGCTCGCCTTAGTAGTCTGGTGAAGCTGTGAAGGCCTAGTAAGGCCAATAGCGTAGTCGGTTCGAAAAAAAAAAGTTAGTATAGAAAAAACAGATATAATTTTTGAACGCATTTCAAGTGAAACCTTTTTTAGGCGCGTTAAATGATATTTTTTAGGAGATGATAAATTTATAAGTTTGCGTCATGACATGCTGGTAACCGTGACCGACCGTATTGGGTTTGCATGGCTTTTGTCACATGGCGACGAATTGTATAGCAACCTGCGTACATGTAATGTTGAAATTTTGTATTCAAATAGTGCAGGCCAACATATGTATGATGGATTAATAAATTGTATAGAAAAGTATATAATTATTATTCGGAGTGTCAATAGGCGTAAAAGAGAGACTAATGGTGATAATTTCAATTTACAAATTATGAAATTTAAATAATTCACACCATAACTAATTTAAGAATTCAAAAGAAAACACAGTTTAAATACCATTGCTTTGAATTTTCATTTCAGACTTCATTGGAGAGACTAAATTTCGAACGAAATTGGCCTTGCAATGCTTTAACAGCTTTACCGGATTATCCTTTTTTCTGCTTTTGTTAATGTTTAAAAACGTTTTAAATGTGAGCAACTATTAATATTATTTTGCTTAACTATTTTACTTCACTGTTTTAATTAAGATTATTGCCTTTATGACGGCTTCGTAATCATCATTTATAACCATTTAAAAATTATAATCCACAAAGAGCAGCGCCCGAGCGCCGACGACCCGATAGATGAACCGACTAATTGTATCGTAAGTCACTTCGGTATAGTTAATACAGGTGTTGGTGTGTCTGGATAGCAGTATAGCGTTTTGTAACCGTTAATTAAATATATCATATATCACGCTCTCGAAAATATATGCAAAATCTCATTATGTAATTCACAAACAAACGTATGACATATGGACCGCATTCATTTTTCCGGTAGCGCCTAAAACCGGTGGTGTTTAACATTAATTACCGCGGTGCAATCCACATTTTGCAGTATTAAACTCGTGATACACTGCCGTAACGGACATAGTACAAGTTGGCTAACCATTTTCTGTAAAACATTTGCATTTTTGAGAAAGCTATGTGGTGTTGAGTGAAAAGGTACCTTACGTGTAATTTAGTTTCGAGACTCACTGCAATATATGCCATAGTATACACTCTTTAATACTCATTTGTGCTCAAATATACGTTTCTTTTTAAATACCGCTAAACCCCTTTATTTTACTAGTGTTTATTTTTTCTGACTTGATTCCTCCCGCCCCGCAACTTTCTGCCTGCACATATTATTAAATAGACCACGTTTAACTTACCTTCTAGCCAAGACGTTGTATGGTTAATATTTTGTTCTTAAATCTCACTTCGTGATTGTAAACGGCCTGCAATCTACCCCAATGCTCATCATAAATCTAGGTGTAATATTTTCTTTAAATAATTCATAAATATAAGCTTTTGACCACAATCACACTTTAAATACATAAGTACGTTCAAAAACGTAGTCTAAGTAAGAAGATGGTAAACGAGTTAATTACGGACAGGGACTAAATCTCAAATGCAGGTGCTCGAACGCATTTGTAGTTGCTTGCCGACAAATTTTCAACTTGAAGGTGGTTGTTAATCAAACGAGTTTAAACAATTCCTACCACGATGTTTTATGGTTTCATCGTTGCCATGAGGCTTATCTTAAACTCAAGTTTCACTTTATTCGCAAGAGTTCGAACCTACGTCAACCGTATCGTCGTCGTATCGTATCGTATTGAGCCATCAATGCTTCAGATATGTGAATATGTATACGTCTGTATAATATTATTGGTATTTATACTATAGGTAGTTGGTGATCCACAACAATACTATAGGTAATGAAAATATTTTAAATGTTATTGTTAAGAAGATTAGATCTTAAATTAAAGGCATTATATTGCACTGGAAGCATTACTGTTACCGTACATTAAAGCTTCCGTTATTCCTTTCTAACGCATGGGAATTTGCATATCTTTTCTTTTTATAATTTAAATGCTTACAGCTTTTAAAGCAATTCTTGTAGACATGTTAGTGAAGGTTTTTCTGATAAATATTTATGTGCATTACACATAACATGTGGTGATATGACATTATATTTATCTTTTGAATTATTATCATGTACAAGAGTTATAAGCAGTAATCTGCATAATTATTATAACTAATATGCGGTTTACTAAATATGTACGTTATATTAACAAGTGATTTTGTTACTTTGTGAATTGCAACGGAAGAGTTAACATCGATCTGATGATGCTCCGTGGCGGAGCAAAACACGTGTAATCGATTGTCGAGATTACGCGTCAATCTACAACATATTTTAATTAATTTATTGATAATTATTATATTTATATTAATTACACAAAATATAATGAATATATACAAAATATATGTTTATTAATAATTAATTTTCTTTTTATTGTAGTTAGACGTAGTAGTGGTCAATCAATTCCAGGCGAAAGTGCAAAGTAGCATCCACCATAGTATTGAATTTTGTTACTTGGTTTGGATGTGAGCAGTTCAATACGGCTGTGTGTAGTGCGCACCAAAACCGTTGCCAATGCGGCGCTCGGTGCACTAGCCTGGATTTATGGAGCGCATTTACTTCGCATACTTTACACGTAGTCCTCTTAACGCGCCACTATATTACTGCAATGTTCCGCGGCTCTTATTATGCGTATTGTTTTGGTAATTAGGAATTCCTGGCGTTGTTCACCCGACGAATAGTGTTTCCTGCCAGTTATAATGAATTACGGTGTCGTAAATACAAAACGATGAATACGATAACCGCGAAGCACTGAACTAGTGGAATACACTACTGGTATAAATTTTCTGCTATTTTAATATACAGAGACAATACAAATATCTCTATTTCAAAAATCCATTACACAAAATTAGGATTAACAATGGCCTTAAACTAAGAAATGCCTGTCTCATGGAAGCCTAATGCCTGATTACAGATTGCCTTAAATTTGTGGTGGTACGTATTGGCTTGACAACATTTATAGGAAATTATATTTTAAGAGAATTAAAGTTAAGACAAAGAAGACACAAATACCATGTAATAGCTAAGTAAATGTTAAAGTGTGAGAAAGGATGTGTGTAGTTATGAAGAGTGTGTGAGTAAAAGTGAGTGAGTGTACATGTATGTGCTCGCATGACAGATATGTACAATGTTGGGAGTATTTTAAGTAAGTGTTCCGACTTTTCACAGCAAATGCTATAAAGCCATCGTTTGGTGGCAGTTATTATACATTACAGTATAAACTATATAATTTACAAAGTGTTGCAGTATAAATACTTGACTATACATTTACTTATTACTGTGTGCTACTACATTCAGACAGAGACTTACTCATACATACAAATTACACATACACACAAATCATACCTACCTTATATTCAACGCGCAGCGCGTTATGCAAATTTTTCCCTTCAAAAACATCCAAAATAAAAAGTCCATGCTCATATTGACATTTAAAATGCAATAAACATCTCAATAAACCACGTATAAACTGATATGTATCCAATTGAAATGTTTAAAACGTTTATGATTATTGTTAAAACTTTCCATTAAGAACACGTACTAGAGACAAATGTAGTTAAATTCAAGTTACAAACCCACTTTAAACTGACGTTGAAATCAATAGTTAAAATTATGTTAACCCCGTAAACATTTACGTTAACGGATTGAATGCATTAATCTCATGTTAGGTTGACGGGCGTCGGTATGCGGTTGAACAGCGCACCTGCCCCAGTAGCTCTGCACTACAATATTATGTCGGAAATTGAAGTTTTATTTATTCAAGAAACATCCACAAGTTATACTGAAGAGTTCCGTATTACAAACCTTTTAAATGCATATGAAAATAATAGAAAAACCCTTAAACATAAACTGAAATTGAAAAGAATTATGTTGCTGTGTGTATAAAGAGTGTTAATAAAATCTTTCAGTACAATACTCTTTATAACAGATTAACGTAAAAACAAAACAAGTAAAAAAAATCGAGGCAGCCATATGCACTGCGATAGAAGTTTTTTTTTTCGACATGTTTACGCTATTGACCCAGTAAGGTCTTAACAGCTTTACCGGACTACTAAGGCAAGCGCTTAAGGCACTCAGCCGATTCCATTCTGGCAACCAGCTCAAGGGTGCACGGCACACCTCGGCCTGGCTGTTGCCTGTTGCATGCAAAATCGCGACCTATCTTAGCTAACCTAGCTAACTATTCATATATGTATGAGTTGTTGAAACGTATATGTGTACCAAGCATACACGCCTCAACAACTCCTCCATATATTTATTATCGGAACATTGAGAGTTTTTCAGTTCGATAAGGGAAAAAAGTAAACCCTTCCACTTTCATGTGTAAGCGTGTAGGCGTGCACGTGTGTGGGAGTGATCGTGTAGTGTTGTAGCAGTGATGTATATTTGTGTGTCACCGTATCGCGCAAGCAACGCACTCAAGGGCTCCCTACCGAGGGATCGAACCTAGGCTTGAGCCGCTGCCGTGGGAGGCCTAATCGGGTGTGCGGGAGCGAAATTAACCCCCAGACCACAGCGGCGTGATCTGTGGTTACGCGGGCGTGGGCGTGAGCACTCTCTGTTTCGAGGGACAGGCTGGTACTGATCGTTCGCTGACGTGATTAAATCAGGAGGGTCGGTAAAAATGCATCGCGGACGTCTTTTATAACGCGCAGTGTAAGGTACGGGTTCATAGTTTGCGGCGGATACCACTAAGGGACTGAGATGATTCGTGGCTTTTTCGAAATAGCTAATCGTAAGTCATTTTACGTACGCCCAGATAGAAGGGATCTCTAGGTCTCTATGGAGATCGACTCTCCGAATGTACCACGGAGCACCGGTCACTTTACGTAAAACACGATTTTGGAGAACCTGCAGCTTATGAAAGTTATCTTTAGAGCAATAGAAGTGCAAACTTAAAACAATGGAATAACATTGAGTATAGTCTGGATTATTTAAATTTTCATAATTTATAAATTGAAACTATTAACGTTACTGTGGTTTTCACATCTGTGGTACACCGAGCAATAATTATATACAATTTTATACAGTTTATTATTAAGTAATCAAACGTATGATGGGCTGCACAGTCTCAATACAATATCGATATTATATGTACACAGGCGCCTATACTATGCGTCACTACTTCTAGTCTCACGCAAGCCGCGCAAGCGCAATACGGCCGGTCATGCTAACTAGCATGTTAAGACTTTAAATTATAAATGTGTTTCCTGAAGTTTTTGGCTGGATTTTAGTCTATCATGTAGTAGATTTTATATTTTATTCATAATCTTGTGTTATTTGACTCTATATTGTGTAAATTTGGTAGTGTTTTACGTAATATAGTTAGTTTATTGTGCATAAGTGAAGTGAATGGAAAATAATACACGGAGCATGAAATTGTGAGATGCCACAAAAACTCCCTGGAAGGTCAAGGGATCCACCATATAGAATATTGATTCACACGACACTTAATATTGAAATGATCATATGACACTTGCAATATTATAGACTACATGACAATGGTAGTAATAATCTGAGAGATTGATTACCAAAAAAAAAAAAACTAAAAAAATGAGTCTCCTGCAAAAATACCACACAACGCGCCCAAAGAAGTTTTCACTACAATAATTTGGGTATAGTCGTATTAGCTATTTTTTTATTCAAATCCGACAATAATACCACTATCAATACAAAACAACCGCGCTAAATCATTCGTCTTATAAACATAAAAATTCAATATACAAACAGGTTATATATAAACAACAATATAAATTACTCGGTAATGAAGGATTTCCAAAGAAACACTGAGGGTAGATTGAAGCACTGTAATTTGGTATAAAACAACACCCTCTAGGATTAGCCGAGTGATTAATTACATCACGCTCTAAAGTAATAGTTGTGCGGTGTTGCGCGTTCACTCAATTAAGGTGCATTATTATTTTTAATTGACTCTTTATAATTGATCGTTGACAATCGCTTTTATTCCCTTTTTTCGATTTTGATGATTAAATTATTTAGATTTTTTCGATTACGTCTCTATGGGTGGTTTTTTTCAACGCACTGCAAGGTATAAAAGTCTTCTCCTTTTAACTCTATTCTTTCTTGTTCTTTGCTAGCCTTCTACAGGTTTTCCAAAAAAACTTTGACATTGTCACGATAGCTCACCTTTCCATACTCTGTCAGTACGCTCTTGATTATTCAGGAATTTATTGCATTTGTCTTTACTTTTGTAATCTCAAGTTTGATTTATTGTTAATGAATTAGAAGATTCGCACTAAGTATAAATGAAAATAATAGATTTACTTATTTGTATACATTTACTGTAATAACCTTTTTACGAATCTCAATGTAAAATATAATAAAATACAATTTAAGAACTTAATTATTCAGATTAGTTGTATTCCCTTCAAATGAATTTTAATATTTATTGAGTATTATTAGGCTTTGAATATCATGTGCAATCGCTTAAAAAGAAAGAGATTGTTTTTAAGTACTTCAAAACAGTGCATGTGAACGCTTGAAATTTATTGGAACTAGTCTCCAATCAATAAATTTATAAAATGCAAAAATAGTAATGATTGCATAAATAAAAATGCCACTATATCTAAAATAATCGTCAATTTTGTGCCTACAGATCAAGTTTCTTAGCAAAACTGGTTAGTGAATGAGAAGATTAGGTTTAATAGAAAGGATATTTAAAATTAAAACCATAATGGCAATAAAAACATAAAATATATCAAAATTTTAAGATATGTACAACTAACAATGTAGTGCGAAATATTAATAGAGAGGTGGCATTAAAACCAATCTGATCGAAACAGTATGTGTCTCACGAAAAGCTTCTTCATTGCTTTTTGAACTCTGTTTGCATAATACTCGCAAATAGTATTGTTGAATATTAAACAATTCTACAGAATCTAGAGATAGCAAATAATCACATTCTGAATTGCAAGGGCGAGTTAACAGCAACACGGAATACACAAGAGCCGTCGCCGCGCCGGTTGTAATTCGACCATTAATCACGCGATGCGACCACGGCCTGACGCCACACCGCCTGCACTACACGTACTGCATCATAAACAATAGACCAATTAGAGTATACGATACGATTTATCGTACACTTCTCGAATAAGTACCTACCGGTTGTGAACTATTCAAATTATGTCCTTTTGAAATACCAGTTACTACAGCAAAGTTGCCGTGCTTACGCGGTTTTATTCCAGTCCAAAGCGTAATGCCAACGCGCACTGGCTTACGAGGTTATCGAGCAAACAGTTCTTTGGAAGTTCTTTTAAGTTATAGCTTGTAATGATCACTAAGTTATTAGGTCTAGGATATTAAGTAGATTTTATACCATTTGCTACTTCATAACAGTGAAAACATAACGTCGTTGGCTGACATAATGATTACTCCGGTTACTTCCTGGAGAAGAATACCATCAATAGGAGTTTTGCAGGCTGGCATTATTATCGTGAGAGAATAATATTGCAAAAAAATCAATCATATCTGTCAGACATATTCGAATTCAGATACCGAAACCTTTATCACTTACATAAAATTATATTTAAAAAAAAAACATTGCCTGTATCAGTGTATACTTAACTACAAAATTACTCATTTTGGTAAACTAGTAGACAAAGATAGACACTTATACATACATACATAAAAATAGGTAACCTACCTTATGCTTAACGCGTATTGAAAATTTTTCCCTACCGTGCCATAAGGAATGTCACGTCAAATTATTTCTAATTAAGATGTACCTTTACATAATTTAAAATTACATCATCGGTTACAATGTATCTAATCAATATAGTCTGAGTTAACAAAACGTGATGTGTAAAAAAATCGTTACGACATTTTTAGTATTAATCGTCGACTATAAACGCAATTTCCCGAGACCTTCATATTTCAACACACATGCACGGTTCACGAGGGTAACATTAGCTAGAAAAATGTTCAAGTAATACATTTGTGTTACGGTACTTCAGATTAAATTAGTATGAAAAATAAACTTCTCCGTTATTCTGCATCTCTTCTTGAGAATTTATAACACATTATTTTATTCATACACTAGAAAATTTAAACATAAATTCTAGAGGTAATTGTTTCTATACTCTATTTAATATTTCTCTACTCTGAAATAGACTAGAACCTGAGCGACCGAGCCTAGCTCGCTTCTTTAAAAAACATTTTAAAATTAAAATAAACTTTTAGGTTTGCCTTATACAATTAACATTTTTGTACAAAAATATATATATATATCTCTTCTGTTGTCATTCGGATTCGGACTGGGGTTACACAAATTTTCGAAGCAACTGATTTCCATTTCAGCTATTTAGGTTTTGACAACGCTGGCGAAATTTAGCTTTATAATCTAGCTATATTTTTTCATTGCCTGAAAATTCGATTAAAAAAGTTTTCTATAAATAAAACCTAGCTAGATTGATTTATCGTCCCCGAAACTACCTACATACTAAGTTTCACGGAAATAGATGACGCCGTTTCCGAGAACCTGAATATATACAAATATAAAAATATACAAAAATTGGTCGTTTAAAGGTATAAGATAAATGGTATAAAGTTTTTTCAATATAGCTAATAATTAAAGAAGTAAACGCGTTGCAAATATATTGAGCTTTATATTTTTTTTAAATATAAAATAAGCAGTTTAAGGACTTAAGAAACAAAACATAAGATCAACCACTTTGAAGTACCAGCTAAATGTATATTTACGAGTATGCTACATATATACGAACTTCTCTCAAATGACTGGTATCTTTATAATGTTTCCATTTTTAATGTTAATTTACTTCGACTTGAATGAGCATAAGCGAAGTATGCATAACGTACTTATAACCAACTATAATAATTTAAAATATAATAAATTCAATCGACGCACCTTAATTCCTCGCATGTATTGTACACGAGATAATTAAATTGAGGTAACCAAAGCACCCAAACTGCATATTAAGATAGTAGCTATGCTGATTCGCCTTCGCAATAAAAGTATATTAATATCAAAACTTGTAAATATTGAAAACATTTAATAAATCAGGCATTAAAATCTCTTCAAGTGAGTTTTCAGGAATCGCGGATCAGGATCGGCCAGGAATTTGTCTGGTAAAAACAACTTGCAAGCTTTGGGTGGTAGGTATCCAAAATGACCAACGATTTAGATTCAAGCTTGGTTATAATTCTGGTATGCCCAATTGCAAAATCTTGGATGTATTTGGTTTCCTTATCTAGTAATCAGGATTTTCACAATAAATCTCTGTGTTACTGCCATATGAGTCCCAAATAATTCTTCTTTTATTACTTGATTAACCCAGAATCTGTGAGTAGATATTTCACTTTGATGATAACAGACTTCAATCAAGAACCAAACAAAGCTATGTAATTAAAGCCAAAAATTCGAAATTTATCAACAAGATTTATTAGTACTGTGATATGAGGCCTATCATTGTTCAATTCAAGGGAATTTAAATAAGCCACTCATGTAAATAGATTTTTAAAAATCAATATTATGGTAAGATAATAATTTTGCCGTGTGGTGTAGACAGAGTAGAATAACACCACCCCATATCTTCCCGTGGATATCGTAAAAGGCGATTAAGGGAGTGTGAGATAGTACTGACCCCTTGTATTATCTCACCCGGATACTGTACCATCTGTCTGAGTCCATCTCTGGTCGTAGCGGTCCCCATTCTACTGGGTCCAGAAGAACAAGGACGAGTATGTGCACCTGTGTCTTGCGCGTACACTTGTGCATCTTAATATATCCTGCGCATCTGATCGCTTCCGTTAATTAGTGGTCGCCGTGGTCGAAATCGGTCGGAGCAGTCATCATCATCAAGACAATAATTAATCTTAGATCAAACAGAAACAAATGGCATTTAGGTATTCACGTGTATTAGAGAATATTTATTATTTAAATACAAAGAAAATCGACCAAAGTTAGTTTTGAAGAAACCCAGAGTCTATTCCATTTTATATATATAAATTATTAAATAAGCGTGCACATTTCATAGCAACAATGTGGAATGAAAACAATGACAAATTGTTACGAGAAAGACGTATATTCCCAAAGGTCAAACTAAACGTGAACAATAAGTCAAAAGTTAAAACTTCACGGCGACTAGTTTGACCTATTTATGGTCACCTTCGACTAGTATACCTAATACTGCGTTTCTGTAAACTTCTAAATATTCCACGTAACGTATGAGAAAATGTGTCACCGGACAATACCCACTGTGCTATGATAAGGATTACAATAGAAACGAATTGTATTATAAATTATTATCAGTACTTCATATTTTCATAATACGTATTTTCTGAAACGAAGTTTTATCAATGCTGTAGAAGTAACCGGCGGAATAATAAAAACATATTTCATAACTATTATTGGCAAGCAAATAATAGCTAAGAAATAATCGTAATAGCTTTTTCTTTTTTTTTATATCAAAGGAGGCAAACGAACTGGTGGGTCACGTGATGTTAAGTGATCACCACCGTCCATAGACACTAGCGACATCAGGGACTTCGCATGTGCGTTGCCAGCCTGTATATGGGAGAAGAGGGAGGAGAAGGAAAGGGAAAGAAGGAAAAAGGATGGGTCTCCGGCGCTCTCACTGACCGAACGAAACACAACAATGTAAGCACTGTTATTTCACATCGGTTATCTGTGAGAGGGGTGGTACTATCCGGAGAAGCCGACCCATTCATGCTGAAACCAAAAATAGCTTCAACGGGGCTCTACCACTTACAAAAGCTAATTGAGACAGCAAAATTAAAACAAATTGATACTATGGTTTGGTATATTAATTTGATAAAACTTGAAATATTGAAACTAAGGGAATAAAGAAACTACGTAACCAATCAGAATAAAATAAACATCAGCAAGGAGGAACAAAATATCTATCCAATCCAAAGGTAAGTAAATAATGTTGACCTTCAATAAATAATACATAGTTAATCAAAAATAAACACGAAATAAATCTAAAAAAAAAAAAAAAATATCAAAAAATAAAGTTGCTAGATAAAGTTCTTATATAGCATTGTAAAATAATAAATTGCAATTCGTAAAAGTCTTGTTTAATCGCTTTGAAAACTTTTTTGTTTCCGATCTCAATTAAATATGAAACAGTTAGGTGATACAAGCTGCTCGCTGAACGACGAACATCAATTAAAAGTAAGACAATCTGTCTAGCAACTGTCTAGCAAATATGTCCATACATTGGTTTAAAAAGGATGATGGAGAAATAACCTATTAGAACAAACTTTAATATTTACAGTTTTCAATGTATACTATACAATAGATACTCTGCATGGAGATTCAATACCTAATAAATAATGTATAAAACCCAATTGTGAAGACATCAGACTACAGATAACAAAGTATAGAATCACTTTTTGACTAGATTCATGACGGTATAGTTAATTTACATAGGTTCAAAGTAATTTCACTTTAAGCCAAACACGTTATTAATTTGCCCTAAATGTCAAACCTCTCTAATAGCTGAATATAGCCTGGTTCATCCGCAGACATGTCTACCTGTAAGCAAACATTCCAAACTATCTTAGACCAAAGGACACATGAATTAGCATGAATAGTTAATTAACTACATTCACCCGAAGTGTATCCTAGATATTTTGATATGTAGCGTTAGAATATCTTCAAATTTAGTAACTGTATATGTACTAGTTTTGGAACCGTATGTAAAAAAACATTGATTTATAAAATAATCTGAATGTATTAAGTCCATTTACTTATCTAATTTTCTCTTGTACTTAAGTCGCGTCGTCAATAAAATTGCAATAAGTTTTGAAAGAGTAGACCGTTTTTAAGAAAACAAAAACTATTTTTTTTTTCGAAAAGTCTACGCTATTGACCCAGCAAGGTCTTAACAGCTTCACCGGACTACTACAAAAACTGAATGTTACTCGAGGATATGCTTTATGATTGTATTGTAAACGAAGTACTTTACCAGTATTGAGTCTTCAAAGAAACAGATAGACAGACATTTACAAAAATTATTGAAATGTATTTTATTATGTATTCGTAGACACCAGCAACAACTTTTTTAAGAAAAATCTATAAAAATAGACACATTAGTAAGGCATATAGAATTGTTAACTATGTATTTACAGAGATAGCATAATATTTGTAATGGATACATTTAAAACATGTTCCAAATGAAAACGCTGTTGGCCTGGAAAGGTTTTTACAGCTTCACCGAACTACTGAAGCGAGCGCTGAAGGGACTCAGCTGATTTGGGATGTTTGGGCGACTAACTCAAGGGTGCACGGCACACCTCGGCTTGGGCTGTCGCCTGATAACTGTTAAAAGACGTGTGAAAGAATGCTACAAGACGTGTGATTTAATAGAAAGAACTTTGTTATCGATACTGTTTCAGTTTTGTAATAAGTATTATTATTCTAGGATGTTGAGACAGTTCTGCACACTACAGTATTACAAGCGGAATAAACTGTAGATTCTGTGCGTACGGAACATGTGATTCATGAGACAATTTGTCGTTATGCCAAACCGAACGAGAACGCCGCGTGCCGCGCAACATTGCACTATACATTTGCTACTATGAACTCCTGTACACGCTACATGACATACCAGCTACTGTTTACGGGAACAATGTGTCTTTTTATTATTTTGGCTCCGCAGAAGCACTTGCCAGTGTCAATGTTTTGTTTCAATAGACGTTACAAAACAATAATATTAAAAGCGTCGTGTGATTATTTCAATATTCTAACAAGATCCCTTGTTAGAACCTTCCAGGGAGTTTTTGTGGCATCTCAGAGTTTCATGCTCCGTAGTATTCTTTTCCATTCACTTCACTTATGCACAATAAAATAACTATATTACGTAAAACACCACGAAATTTACAAAATATAGAGTCAAATAACATAAGATTATGAATAAAATATAAAATTCACTACATGACAGCCTAAGATCCTGCCAAAAACTCCAATGTGTGTTATATTGCCTATACATATATCTATACGTATAGTAGGAATGTAAAAGAAACGCGTCTGTACTTTTTAAAATTTTGTGTAAAAATTGCTGCGTATATACATATAAATATTTCAGTAGTTTTTAGAAATGTCGGTTTGTTGGTTTGTTTGGATTAGCATCGCTGCTAAATTAGTTCGTTTACGATAAAACTTCACCAAGAAAATCATAAAGCATACCCTCGAGTAGCATTAACTCTTTGTTTTATTAAAAGTGATCGATACTATTAAAAATTATTGTAATTTGAATGACGGGTTGAGATAAGTACGATAAAAGAGTAGGTACTGCAATGCAATTCAATCTCTTACAGAAACAGCATAGAGTAATTTTTTTCCATTGTTTTGAGTTACCTTTATCGGAAGTCCTTACGCCTCGACATTTTTAGTATAGTACTAAAACTGACGACATTGTTCCTGATAAGCCCAGTAAAGTCACAGTAAGCCCATTAATATTTAGATTTACATTAAATTATGTCAAATTGCAACAAAGTAAAATCGAATTCAAAAATACTTTATTCAGTTTAAACCCTAATAAGGCACTTATGAACGTCAAAACTACCACGGGTTCGGAAAATAACCCTGTTATCTTGAAGAACCGGCAAGAAAAT
Source organism: Antheraea mylitta (assembly GCA_014332785.1). Lineage (NCBI taxonomy): Eukaryota > Metazoa > Arthropoda > Insecta > Lepidoptera > Saturniidae > Antheraea > Antheraea mylitta. The sequence goes on along the minus strand of JACEII010000126.1, from coordinate 277,420 downwards.
CGATCGGATACATTTTTTTAACATATATATCTTCCAAACATCATACATTCGTTTTTAGTGGATGCACAGAGAGGAGTCAATTCCAGACATCACCATCGTTCACATATTGATCCACTGTATAACATCCTTTTGACACCAAAACCTGCTTGACGTGGCGCTTAAATTTACATTCCGACAAATCGGTAGCACGCTTTGGAACTTTATTGTAAAACCTAACACTATTACCTAAAAAACTATTATTGGTTTTGCTAAGTCTGAAACACGGGCCGACCAGTTTGTTACATTTTCTAGTAAAATACATGGACCATAAATCCATAAGAGGAGGTGGAATTTTGATGCCTATTAAATGCTCTAATTCTCCCTAAGATCGCCGTGAACTAAGAATTTGAGGATTCCTATCCTGTGACCAAATTGTTATTCTCACCTCACAACTATTACGCCCGGTAGATTAATATGGTTGGATTTAAATATAAACTGGCATCAGTACAAAATGGTTTAACGCCGTCAGTCGCATGTCGAACAGAGCGACATCTGAAACTTAATCATTCGTATAAAAAAACACGAACGGACAACGCAACTCGGTTTAACTGCCAATATCAGTGACGTTTGTCTCCGGCGAGATTTCCAACGAAAAATTTACATTTTACAATTGGACAGTTACATTTTGCACCTTATACAAATGGTGAGAAAGGAAGTTTTTCCCTCGTATTTGTCCCTTATATGCAAATTTGCGAACCAATATCCCCTTTAGTGACGTAAAGGTTTGCGGAAGCGTATAGTTTTATTGTTCTAACTTCGTTAGTTCATATTTTTAATATATTTCGATGGTAGTCGTTGAAAAGCCGTTTATTTGTTTACGGTCTTCGTAGAATATCAGCTTATATAACAAACTCATATATATATGTAGCAGCTGGAAGGACGTTGGCGGAAGTACTTATAAAGGTATGGTGTCAATAATAGACAACGTCTTTTTTATCAATTAGTCGATCAATCAATCAAGACGAATCATGTGTTAATAATAAAAGTATTTACCCTAAATAGCAAATAAAGTAAAACACTATTAGATATAGAAATGTGTTATCTTTAGAGATGTGAACGGTCCGACGCTCCTCGTAATAATGATCCCCGCTCCTTTTTTTTCTCGAACTGGCTCCGCTATTGGCCTTGCAAGGTCTTAACAGCTTCACCGGACTACTATGATCCTCGCTCACATTTTGCTACGCCTTTCATAAGTTTGCTTCGTATTAGAGGGTAGGGCGTAATAATTATGTTAGTACAAATATCTTTAACGGTCCAAAGCGCATTTGTGCCGACATATCTCATTCATAATGGAAAGTATGGACTGTCAGGAAGATTGTGTTTTAACTGTTACAAAGGCAGCACTATCATTATGTTGATAAGGCTTCATTATGATTGAGTCAAGCTCAGGTATAACTCTTTTAATATCACTAAATTCAATATAATGTGGTTAAAACTATATTTTTATGTGTTATATAGCTAAGACAATGAAATGCACAATTGCAATTGAATTAACAAAAAATAATTTCAACTAACATTCGGCTGGCTTTATTTCTTGTATTTTTTTTTTCAAACAGCCCAGTGTGTCACCCACAACGATTGATTGTTTGGCGGGGTGTGCTAAAACCGCGAAATTAAAGCGCGGTCGAATGATTGCGCCTCGCCGGACACGCCGGGATTGCAGCTAACGAAAAAAAAATCCAATCTAAAACAAACAACGCTCTAGTATACGGTGGTTATAAATATGTATGAATTGTATAAAAATATAAGAAGCAATAACTCAGCGTTGACTATTAAGTTAGGGCGTACATTCAAACCATACAACTAGTTTGAGCTTTCAATACTGTCTGATGCCATAGCGCGATAGTAGAATGAACATCAAGAATACTTTATTTAATTTAGACACTGAGGAAGCGCTAAAAACGTCAAAGCTACTACTGATTTGAGAAACGACCCAGTTATCGAGAAGAATCGACAAGAAACTCGATCATATTTATCTTTTCACTATGCAGTTACCTTCATTTTTGGTGGATGCACAGAGATTGACGTTATTTCTAGACGTCACCACGTTCACGTATTGATCCACCCTATAACAGCCTATAGACATTAAAACCAGCTTGACATGGTGCTTGAACCCACTATCCGAAAAATCGGTAAGATGTGTAGGCATACAAGTATATGTACAAAATGACAGCGTGTTGTAGCGGCCAGTCAAGCAGTCATTGTTACGCTCGACACGGAGACGCACGCGCGTAAAAATCTACTAAGCCTAGATACTGGCTGGCCAATCCGTTTAGTAAAAAAATAGTTTTGTACTAAATCAGGTATTTTTTAAGATTACTCTGCCAACACTGTTGACACGTGCCTCACGAGGTCTACCTTCGTTTGTATACAGCATAAATCTTTATGGATTCCGACTATCTCAGAATTAAGGAATATTCTGCAAATTCGTCTGTCTGTTAATAATAGTCTCGTCGGTACCAATTTAGGGGTTCGAATTTTATTTATATATATAAATCCGGCATTTATCATATCAAATTCTTGAAACCGCTTGGAGTAAATGTTTCCCAGTAGTTTCGTACGGATAACACGAAAACCATATTAGCAAGAGAAATATGATTATAGAAATAGATTACTTGTTTCTAACTTCTTAGCTGAAGAACTCACTCGTGAGTCGAAATGTCAGTGGCCTCACGCAACCTTCTCATTCATATTCCTATTAATATACATCTTTATAATTATGTATTTATTTATACTAGCTCTTGTTTCCTACTTAGCTTACTTTACTGATAAGCTGGATTTCGTAAAAGGCCAGCATAATCTAAATACTAGAAACCGTGACAAACTGGTTATCCCATGTTTTAGACTTAGTAAAACGAGTAATAGTTTTTTGAGAAATAGTGTACGGTTCTATAACAAAGTTCTAAAGGATATTACCGATTTGCCGAATTGTGAATTTAAGCGCCATGTCAAGCGGGTTTTGGTCTCAAAAGGCTATTATAGAGTGGATCAGTATGTGAGCTATAGTAATGTCTGGAATTGACTCATCTCTGCGCATCCATTAAAAACGTTTCTGTCATGTATGTAACATAGTCTAAATATTATATACTAGCTGTATCCGCAACTCCGCATGCGTTTTTTTTTCAATTGTATTAAAGATTTATAAAATTGTGAGACTACGTACAATTATTAGTCCAGGAACCCTGGGCTATTTTTGCACTTGATTACTATCAAGCTGAATCTTCGTAATTAGCTTCGTTTTGATAATACGCCCAATAGTCTTGTGCGAATATTCTCGATTCTGGTAGCTAACAGAGGTAGCAAGGACATAATCGGTGTTATTACAAAAAAGTTAAATACTTGGTTTAATAAAGGTTTCGTACGAAATGCGACGCGTTCGCCCGAAGCAAGATCGCGTTATCCTTTTTTCGCAAGTGTAACATAACCTAACCAAAGTGAGACAACAGAGCAAAACGGCGAACATTCTTTATTATTTACTAACCATTCTATATTAATTACTAATCGCCGAGAGATCTTTTTAAAGCAAGCGTTCAAAACATGTTTAACTTTTTTGTAATAACACCGAATATGTTTATTTAATGAGTCTCAAAAATTTTATTACTAACTGAGGGATTCTTTTTTTAATCTCAAGATAATTATCTAAATTACTTGAAAAAATATTTGTCCTACAAAGGTTTGATTAATGAGTCCCCTTCTGTCAACATGTATTGATTACGAAGTCATTAAAAATCATTATTAACCAGCTGATTTTTTTTTACTTCGTTAACATGTATATAATGTAATGATCACGTTGTCCTACAAATTTTGTGGTACGTTATCCCGGTCCTACGCTTAGAAATTGTTAATTCCATAAGTAATTTTTTTTCATTATTAACTGTAGGATAAAAATATTACATGATAGGGTAGTGAGTTCTCTGCACAAATAAAACAATGTCCTACAAGAAAGCAGGGAGGGATAGCTAGTCCGATAGTGATTGCAATTTTTCGAATTCTCCGACGCTTCATTAAGTAAACGATAAACACGTGGCAGAGTTTACTATTGCATTGAATATATTCGTATTATATTGTAAATTTACTAAAAATGTATGTAAAATATACTATACTCTCGAAAATTGATGTTTGAATAATGTAAAAAGAATGTTACAATACTAATGCTCCATTTTACATAATTATGTGGAAATATAAACTAAATAAATCATTTTTCAGTAATTTTAAAAATTGAGTAAAAAATATTCGATCGACTTACCTTTCATAAGATAAATATTTAGTTTTCACTCGAAACTCTTTGTAACAAGAGGAATGATAGTCTATTACATCGTCACTCCAATTTTCAGGTAATACAACATCGCCATATTTATGTTGATGATGTTTTCGAGCAGATAGAAATGTTTTACAAGAAAAAAAATGTTTTTAGTGAATTATTTCACTTCTTCTCTTTTTTCTCGAAAATTAGTATTTTCACAAAGCAAATTGCACAAAAACACTCCATAATTATTGTATAGTACAACAAGTATTACTCAAAAGAAATAAAATAAAAGAAATCACGTGGTGGAATAGAAAAATGTTTTAACCGTTATAACCGACATTAGCATGTGAAGGGCTACCTAACAAACAGTAAGCAATGCCCTACGCATGAGCCCAGCTGTGACAGCTATAGCAGTATGACTATGACATGACTATGACTATGACAGTTATAGCAGCAAAATAGACAAAATAACTTGATTTTGCATTTCATGAATTTCAAGTATTCAATTGAAGGACTGCGACAGCGTACCACACAATTTGTAGGACAATGTGACCATTACATTATATACATGTGTACGAAGTAAAAAAGAAAACCAGCTGGTTAGTAATGATTTTTAATGACTTCGTGATCAATACATGTTGACAGGAGGGGAAACTTTTTTTTTATTGAAGCACGACAAAGTGACTGCACTATGCTTGATGGTAAGCATAGTACAATCCAAGAACAGTGGCGACCACCGCGAGACAGATCATCCATCGTCGGTCGCCACTATCATGCCGGCCATAATGACGAAAGTCACCCGGTACTGGATATGCACAGGCTGATCCCGAAACGCGACGCGCAAAAGCGAGCCACTTTGACGAGTTTCTTCGCCATGTACATGGTGGTTGCGACCCAGTCGGGCTGTATAATCCTACCACACCGCTATCGCCATTGCCTCGTTCGTTGATCAGCAGGGTGCACCACGTGCAGGTGAGGTTGGCTTGGGTGTCTTAAGTCTTAAGATGTTATTGACCCCCCACACCCCAAAAACTCATTAATCAAACTTACATTTTGTAGGACAAATATTTTTTCAAAAAAAAGAATCCCTCAGTTAGTAATAAAATTTTTGAGACTCAATAAATAAACATATTATGTCCTTGCTAACTCTGTTAGCTACCAGAATCGAGAATTTTCGCACAGGACTGTTGGGCATCTTATCAAAACGAAGCTAATTACGAAGATTCAGCTTAATGGTAATCAAGTGCAAAAATAGCCCAAGGATCCTGGACTATATAGAAATGCTCATTTAAAACAATTATAAGTACGAAACGCACGTCGATAACAATAATATGTAATGTGTACATTAGTTATATATATATACTAACAGTGTGCCAAATGAAGTTTGTCATCAACAGCGTATTTGGAACCTTACCCCACCATATAACTACCTCAGGGCTCCCTTACACTGGCCTAGGCGTAAGGCACTAATAAAACAATTACCTTAAAATATTATTATAAAGATTTACATCTACACTACGTTTAATAAACATTCCTACTGTTAATAAGATTTTGTGACTATAAAAAAATAAACGCTTTTCTGTTCCGCATGAAATTGTATAATGGAGCTCTTTACGTAATACATTTATGGTCTAAGATCTTATTAGGAAGACCTCGTCTATCTTCAAAGTTACTAATAATTATAATGACGAATTGTAATCAATAAGTTGATATTTACGTATCTGATTAAAAATAAAGAATGCGATGAAATCTTGCTAAATTTCATACAGATAAAGTCGTGGTTAACAGCTAGTCTAAAATAAAATAACCTCAATTACTTTTTATAAGGTTCTCTGTCTACTAGTGAAAATCCCATGAAAGTCGGTCTAACCGTTTTGGATTTGGTAATGCAGGTGAAGCCACGGTTAACAGCTAGTATAAATTAACATTACTAGAATAACTTTTTATAAAATCAGCTATCGGCTTATAAAGTTTCTTGAAGATCGGTCAAACCGTTTTAGAGATAGTACTGTGGGCCAAGCCACGGTTAACAGCTGGTCTAAATTAAAATATATTAAATTACTTTTTATGATATCTGCTATCTGTTGGTGAACGTTTTGTGAAAATCGTTCAATCCGTCTTGAAGTTAGCATTGCAGACGAAGCCGCGGTTAAAACTTAGTTTAATTTAGTTTACATAGGTAACTTGATTTCCTATATCAGAGATCGATGGAAGTACAAAATGACTTTATTTAAAAAAAATCAAAAATGACTGTCAAACCGTTTTTACATGAAAAGGCGCAGCTGTAAATTTCCCTTCAATATTGAGGTATAGAAATCTGAACAATGAGTTTATCTGACAATACTTATAAAGGAACTAAAATATCTCGTGACATTATTTGGTTTATGTAATTAACTAACTGTGCCCGCGGCTTCGCTCGCGTGGAACCTGATGTACAAAACGGTCATCAATAAAGACATCTGAATGTATTAGAATTACTATCTACATTCCTTTAGTACTAAAGTTGGGTCGTCATTAAAATTACAAACGCTTTTGATAGAGTGAACCGATTTAAATGAAACAAAACTGAATGTTACTCAGAGATATGATTTATGATTTTCTTGAAAAAGTTTTAATCATGACCATAGACTTTGCAGTAATGAGTGTTCACACAAATATACAGAGATTTAAAAAAAAAAATGGAAATCTATTTTATTACTTATTCCAGAAACATTTTTTTACAAAAGTCTAAAAAGTATCATAAAATATAAAAATCGTAAAACATACTCTAGTAACATTTAGTCTTGGTTTCATTTAAGCCAGTTCATGTAATTTTAATGACTACGCGACTTAAAAATAAGAGAAAATAAGTAAATGAGCTTAATATGAATATATTATAAATAAATATATATTTAATAAATAAATTAATAACCTGAATACGTGATTTAATTAGTCACTGTTTTTACTTTAGGTTTCATACGGACTTGTTATTAATACTTGTTATTATATTGTTAAAAAAAAATCTAAATCTGTCGTCTCTTCTTGTGTTAAATCTCCTTCAAGACTACTGCCAAATTAGTTGTTGGAAAACTTTTTAACTCAAGCAAACAGGCTGTAAATATAGAAACAGAAAAGTCCATATAGCGGAATAGAAAATCGGCCAAGTTTTTAACAAGCCGAAAACCCATTAAGGCTCATCTCGCCTCACACAAACAAGATTTCCTCGTAAAACTAACCACAGAGTATCTAAATACGTATCATTTTGTTTAACAACTTCACAGAGTGAGATAGACGGTCTATGGACATTTTTTAAACTGCGACCAATTCTTTTAAAACATCGTGACGAAGCTCGAAACATTTGTAAAGAAGTTATTCGTTTGCTAATTACAAGTGTTTTTTTTCCTCCATCTTATGGTAAAGTTGAACAACAACAAGAGGCCTTAAGGGAATTATTTGACTTTGTCGACGATGTTAGAGATTGGACAAACATTTGTGAATAAATTAAATTACTCCATAGAAACCAATTAACATTTCATTTTTGATTGTAAAATTAACGACAATATCCGCTAGGACTACAAGAAAAAGTTGATGCAAAGCATATAGGAATTCATTACAAAAAAGGTACTAATCTCGATATTTATTTTATTTTTGGTCACCAATTTTCTAGTAGATTATTACTGCCACTGTCCTGTAGGTAATATTACAAGTTTCTTACGATCGTTTCAATCAACTAACAAAATGGCGGCTGTCTTGTTAAAACTGTCCAGGGAGTTTTGTAACGGATCAGAATCCATGCTCCGTGGTATTATCTCCTATCGAATTCAATTGTGCACAATAATCAAACTATATTTCATAAAACACCACCATTATAAACTATACTAATATTATAAAGAGGTGAAGTTTGTGAGTTTGTGACCTTGTAGAGGGTAATCTCAGTAACTACTAGTCCGATTTGAAAAATTCTTTTAGTGTTCTTTAGCTCATTTATCGAGAATGGTTATAGGCTATATATCATCACGCTAAGAGTAATAGGAATGGAGCACCAATGAAGAATGTTTTAAAATAGGGATTTTTCCTCTTGAGAGCTTCCGCTGCGTGTTAGCGTCTTTTCAAAGCATCTTTTTCACGCGAACGAAGTCGTGGGCAGAGGCTAGTAAAATATAAAGTCAAATAATACAAGATTATGAATAAAATATAAGATTCCGCCAAAAATTCCCCAGTTTTGACACATTATCTTTTAGGATCCAATTATACCATTTTTATTTGGAGTTGCCGAAACATTTTTCAGTGTCATATTATTTTTACTAAAAAAAATTAGTTTACCTCTATGACGTTAAACCTAATGTGTGTGTGATAAAATAATTATATGAGTGTACTAGCTTACCCGCGCAACTTCGTCTGCGTGAAATCAGTTACCTACTGGATCCAATTGTATTTCCAAACTCGAAAAATCTTACAAAACCTAGAACCCGATTCCATGGACGCCCACGGTTTCCAAATGTGAAACCTATAGTTGGCTTAGTAAATTACTTATATATGTGTGGAAAAAAAATTCAATGTGCCGGACTTAGCGCCATCTATCATTCAACAACATCAATAATTTCGTTTTATTTGAAATACGAACGGCTGTTGAATTTGGATATTGTTCGTACAAAAATACTAAAATCGCGAATAAAGAATAGGAGGATGGGATTAGAAAGGTAAAATTTAGGATTCTATTTATTTTTGATGGCAAATAAAAAAATATTGACAAATAAATAGAACAAAAATAATTTTGGATAAACCCTTTGAATGATACCCTAATCACCTAGAGGTATAAAATATACTTTAAGACCTATTCTCGTATCGACCAATTATTAAAATTTCATAAAAATCGGATAAGCCATTTCGAAGAAGTTCAACCACAAACATCGTGACACGAAATTTTTATATATTAGAGATATAAAAGATCAAATATATAATACACCATTTTCTGTTGGATTGTAGTGACTACCCCTTACTTTTAAAAGTCATTTTGTGTTGTGTATTATCAACATTATTCATTAAAATATTACAAAATGATTTCGAAAACTAATGTTTGCCATCTCCATTGTGAATCCATCAAGTTCTCTTAAAAATTAATCAGAATAAGTTCACTTCTACCGTGTGGAAACTCACACTCGAACTTTATTTCTAATCTCACTATTTCACAAAATACAATAATCAAAATTAGTAACAAATATTTATCACAATGGCTACTATTTTTATATTGTTCCTTCAAACCAATGAAATAATTATTCCGTCAAATCAGCATATCGTGTAATGTTAACAAAGAAAAGATCTTAATAAAGTCCATTTTGAATAAAACAACAAATTTACATTATTATAGAAGCTAAAAACGTTATAAGACATTATTTAAATCATTTAAATAAGTAGAAAGATTCGAGATACAGAGTTCCACTTTTATTTTACCTACTTGTAGTTTAGTAATTGTTACAAGTTTCATAACATTGTTAATAATAGTTCACAAAATTAAATGGCTCTTTTGTTCTTAACAAATTTCATCGACCGTGAAACTTTAGAGCTTTACAGAGTCGTATCATTAGGTTTCACATTGTAGCCTATATTTTAAGTTAGGTAGCTGATATTTCTAAATAAAAATTATATCTGAACTTCTGTTTGTACGTTTTAGAAGTATTCTAGACTGTTATTTTGTTGTTATATAACTTTTACTGAACAAAATACCAAAAAATAGTTTAATATCTATTAAAAATATACAATTAATTATTAAAATTAGAGTAATAAAAAACGAATGTTGTATGTCAACGGCACTATTAAGAAACGACAGTCATTTTGTCCCAATCTTGATTTATTATGCCACATCTGTGCTTTCGAGTAATACGATTTTTCTTTATTTAAAACAACAGTTTTGAATAAAGTTGCATGCGAAAAACTAAGCATAATGGTGTTTGGCAATTATCTTGTTATTTGATACGTACAGTAGAATATGGGATACGTTCTGTTAACCGGGGTCCGGGAGTTCAAGTTTAAAAAAAAAAACTATTTAAATTGTTCTAAAATATAATTAAAGATTTGGTAGAATTAGTAAATAGAAACACAATAGAATGAGACGAAAGAAACGAGTACCTCAAACGAGGGCCGAGATTGAACTGCCCTTCTGTTGTTGAAGTTATTATTAGCTTTCTGCATAAAATGCTGAGTGCATGGATTAAAGTATCTATACTGCAATATTGTCATACAAAGGGGAAGGTATAACAACCCCCCCTTTAAGAGGAAACTTATAAAAACATATAAGTTTTCAATAATTTTAACCCACACGCAAACGAGGGTGTTCTGTTTCCATTTCTATTTCAGAATTTCCTTCCTTATTAATAACTAGTTTTTTAGTATTGTATAAACCTCTGAGGTATCCGTTTCTTTTACAAACATAGAAAATAAAAATACAAAAACATAGAACACAAGATAATACGCTTAAAATAGGAAACTAATATGATTATTCCAGTTATCTGGAGATTGTATAAAATTTAAGTCCTTGATAATTTTATCCGAGGCTAAATTTAAAGTTTTAAGATTATCCAAGTTAACATTCTGTATCTTAGAAATAGGCAAGATTTGTTTTCTAATTTGGCTTAGGCTACAGCAACTATCATTAAGAATATTAAAAGTAGACACAACATTAGGCACATTCATCTTAGGGGAGACTTTGCTCACTAGTTTAAAATTCTTATGATAACCAATACATACAGTTGGAATACTAAGTACACCTGTACCGGATATAATAAGTTCGTTTACATCATTGTTACTGCATTCGATAGAAAGTTTAGAAGATTTAGATTGGACAAATATAAATTTCCCATTATGTAACTTATGCCATATATCAATGTCACCATGAATAATTTTGTATTGACAACTTTGAGGTAAGTTTGCTACAGATTTTGTTATGATTTCAATTTCACAGGAAGGGTTTCCAGGTATTGTATAAACATCAGTCATTTCACACAGGTAAGTTTGAGTAGTTATCATGTTTTTGCAAGAATTTAAACTTTCCAGATACGTGAATGAAGATTTATCTTTACTTACAGCTATGTACTCTTTAGAGGGTAAGATCATCACAAACGAATTATAAGAGTCAGTAACATGTGAGGTTGGCAAAGGTATAGTCTTATATAAATTATATTCTAGAGCACTAACTAAAGGTATCTTAATTACGAAAACTAACTTACTATCAAGATAATAGCAAACTAAATTAGCAACATTTAGTAGAATATGAATATTGTTAAGTTCTAAGTTTATTGGAAAATCTCTATACTTAGGAACTACTTTAAGATTACTGACAATGTCTTTATACAATTGGTTAGGAGTTAAAATAGATGGATGCAATACATTCGATTTCACAAACAAAATAGAATTTAGTATATCTTCAACTTTGAAAGAAAGAGACAAGAGGTTAGAATGTAAAATATTAAAAACGTTATCAATTTTAACTGTTTTAGTTAAATTATCAATTTCGATAGACATTTTGTGAATAGCATCGTTCAGTTTAGTTTCATTAATGTTTATTTCTTGCAAGGATTGATTAATACTTGATACAGCTATTTGAGATACAATAATACTTTTCTGTATAGAATTAGCAATAATTTTATCATTGTTATATAAATTTTGAATGGCTTTGTTATAGTTTTCGGCATCGTCTTCGTCCATGGTGCCAAATATATGCTTAAAAACAGCACCTACACCGGCAAACCATGCTGATCGTTTAGATACACTATTAGATACAGTATGTGAAATAGAATCGAAATCGCGTGAGATATCTTTGTACAATGAATCTAACGGTTCTAACATGTTTTGACATTTAGAATACCCTATTTCCTTATTTTCGCGGCATTGAAATCGAATAATATTAAAAACATCGTTGATGTTTCGGAAATAGCTTTTATATGGAGACACATCTATTGGAATTATAATATGAAATTGGTCATTAATGGTCTTTAGGGTGCCAACAGGGTCGAATAATATACCAGGACTCTTAGTGACGTATTCCACAAATTGATTGTCATCAGTTGTTAAGGCGGTCCTACAATGAGCGACGATGATTCTGTAAATCATAATTACTAATTTAATTTGATTTGTGTATATAAAAGTGTATGTTGTATATAGGAATTGTATATGTAAATAGGTATAAGTAAATAATTAACTAGAATGTAGAAGTAAAAAGTATATTTATTCGTAAATATCGAAATCATCCTTGATTTGCAGGCTTAACCTGGTCGAAATGATGATTAACATGACGTCGATTGATAAGGAGAGTCAGAGTATTGTTAGTATTTACTTTAACAACTTTATAGGGACCTTTCCATATAGAGGAAAGAGCTTTTCGAAGTCTTAGATGATTTTTCAAATAGACGTAGTCACCGACTTTATACTGGACAGAGCGGCTATGTTTGTCATAGTAAGTTTTTGATTTTTCTTTTGAACTTTGGATATTTTGCAAAGCTTTTTCTCTAGATATTTTAAGTCGATGGTGAAGCATTTTGATGTATTCCGGATAAGTGATATCAGAGCGTAGTTCAAAGACAGAGTCGGGGATGAAAGGTTTATGCCCGAAGACTAGTTCATATGGGGTAAAACGGGTTGTAGTGTGGACTGTGCTATTATAGGTGAGCATAGCAGTGTACACGAATTTGTGCCAATTAGATTGGTTCTCATTCACGTATGATTTTAGATATTCTTTTAGTGTTGAGTGACTTCTTTCAAGAGCACCTTGAGTTTGGGGGTGGTAAGGTGAAGACTAGATCTGTTTGATTTTTAGGAATTCACAGGTTCCTTTAAACAGCTCTGCAGTGAAATTTGTCCCTTGGTCAGTAAGTATCGATTTTGGAATACCAAAGAGAGTTATGAAATGAACTAAACATTCACAGGATTCTTCTGCTGTAGCATTCGAAATAGGGTATGCAATAGAAAATTTCGTGAGGTCATCCTGAAGAGTAAGTATGTATTTTAATTTTAATAATCCAGCTTTAGGCAGAGGGCCAACAATGTCGAGGCTTACTCTTTCAAAAGGGCGAGTGGAGGTGGTCGTAATTTGCATGGGAGCTCTATTAATTTTACGAAGCGCTTTGTTTGACTGGCATAATTTAAAGTTTTTTATGTATTCCTCTATCTCGGAACGCATATTCTTCCAATAATAGCGTTCTTTGATCCTATCATACATTCTGTTTGAACCTACATGTCCGGCAATGGGGATATCGTGATTTTCTTTTAAAATCTTTGCTACTTCAGTTGGGACGGGGTATATAATCGTGTTGTGGTGAATATTGATAGTTATATTAGTGTTGTTAAAAAGGTACATAAGCATGCCATAAATTTTAACAAAAGAATTTTGTTCAAAAGGATTCCTGAAGTCAGATATTGCAATTTCATTAATATTTCCTGTAAGTAAGATATCGTCTCTGACTGACTTTAGTGTTTTAAAGATATCAGGATAGGTGCATGTATCGAAGTAGTATACCTTTGTCAAAAGCAGATAGTAAGTTTTCCCTTTTATAGTGTATTTTTTGAAGGAATGAAGTTCACGTTCACCATCATTAATAGGGTCATCTGATGCAGTTAAGATGTCTTGAATGTAGGGGTTTGATTCATCGTAATCAATTGACACAGGAACAAGAATCGTTTTTACATTGCTTTTGAGTAGGCTTTCGCTATGTTCCTTTATGTATGTATTGTAGGTTTCATTTTTGTTTGAAAAAGATTTTATAAAGTCGGAGTAATCTTTGTTAGAGTTGGAAGGTATGTCGTCAATATGTCTCGCCGTTTCAGAGGGAATATTCAATGGTAGAGACGGTTCCAAAGATGGAACAAGATTCGGTGGAGAGAGAGAGTCAAGAGAAGAATGAGGATTCATAGGAGTTGGAGGATATAGTGGAGTGAAGTCTATATCTGGTTCATTGAAAGGGCTAATACCCAAATCTTTAAGTTCTATTAAATCATCATTATTGTCTAACGGAAGGTTGACATCTTGAGGAGAAGCGTCATTAGGTAAACCAGATGTAGTAGGTTGAGGGCCGACATCGTCTTGGATAATAGGATTGACGGGATAACGCGACAAGGTATCGGCATTGCTATTTATTTTGCCTTTTTTGTAAATAACCTCGTAATCGAACTCTTCGAGTTTTAGTCTCCATCTTACCAATTTAGAACCGGGTTCTTTACAATTGAATAGCCATTTTAAGGGCCGGTGATCGGTAACAATAGTGAATTTTTTGCCATACAAGTATGGTCTGAAAGTTTTTGTTCCAAAGATAATGGCCAAACATTCTTTTTCAGTGACACTGTAGTTGCACTCGGCTTTGTTCAATGTCCTTGATGCATAAGCAATAGGGCGATCGCTTCCTACAGGACCTTGTGAGAGAATAGCGGAGATTGCACAATTGGATGCATCACATGTTAAAAGGAATGGTTTCGTAAAATCAGGGTATGCCAAAATGGGTGCTGATATCAATGCATTTTTGAGATGTTCAAAGGCAAGTTGTTGGTCGTTATTCCAGTTAAAAGGAACATCTTTTCTGAGGAGATGGGTTAATGGTTTAGCAATTTTAGATAGATTAGAAATGAAACGTCGGTAATATGACACTAACCCAAGAAATGATTTGATGTCTTTTGGGCATTTAGGGGTTGGAAAATTTTGGACAGCATTAGTCTTTTCCGGATTCGGTTTCACGCCTTGATCAGTAATAATGTGACCGAGGTAAGATACTTCTTTACGGAGAAATTCGCATTTATCTGGCTGTAATTTTAAGTTGAAAGTCCTGAGTCTGTCGAAGACGTTAGATAAGTTTTTTATGTGAGTATCCAGATCGTAGGAATAGATAACGATATCATCTAGATAGACGAAACACTGAATGCCTTGTAGGCCTGAGAGGGCAGAGTTCATTAATCTCTGAAAAGTGGCTGGGGCGTTTTTAAGACCAAATGGCATACGGGTGAATTCAAAATGGCCTTGGGGGACCGAGAATGCCGATTTGGGTGCGTCCTGTTCTGAAATTTTAATCTGGTGAAAACCGGAAGCAAGATCTAGTGTACTAAAGTACTTACATTTGCCAAGCTGATCTAAAATTTCTGAAATATTAGGAATTGGGTAAGAATCTCCAATAGTAATATCATTTAGCTTGCGGTAGTCAATGACTACGCGCCATTTTTGCTGACCAGATACATCGGTCTTCTTTGGAACTATCCATATTGGAGATGACCATGGAGATGTTGACGGTTTAATGATTCCATCATCAAGCATTTTGTTAATCTGAGACTGTACCTCCTGTTTATGGATTTCAGGGAACCTATATGATTTTGTATTAATTGGTATTGAAGAAGATGTAGTTATCTCGTGTTGTAAAGTGTCGGTGTATGTCAATTTATCATTAGGGAGATGAAATATATCGGAATAAGCAGAACAGAGGTCGTATAATACATCTGTTTCTTCAGTATTCAGATGAGAGACTCGCAAAAGATTCAATACTTCTTCAGTTCGATTCAGAGTATTACAATAACCATTAGAATATGTCGTGTGTGTGACCTCATGCATATTAATGTTATGCAAGGGTGTGATCTCGAATTTTATTTTGGAATCTATGTGTATTGGGGAGTCAGAGGTATTTACGACTGAGACGTTTACTCTTGAATTCGGCTTTACTTTAACAATGCAATTTGCCACTAAGAGAGATTCGATTGGATTCTGGTCGAGAATGAGCCCCTCATAGACGTTGGGATTTGATACAGCGCATTCAATTATTGTTTCAGTCCGAGCGGGTATAGTAAATAAGGGTTCAGTGAATTTTATCTTCAGTGTTATTTCGTCAACTTGGAGTGTGTTTTTGGCATAATCAATTTTACAATCGTATTTGGAGAGGAAATCATTACCAATTATACCGTCATAAGGAAAATCAAGACTGGGGACGATGTGAAAGTGATGGTTTAATAGATCAAATTCCATAGATATATGTCCAAGCGAGTGCATGAGGTGTTCTGGTGTTCCAATGCCACTGAAACTTATTATGTGTTTCACTACTTTAGGCATTATTTCTACGGCATCTACTTTTAGAAGACTGATGGATGCACCACTGTCTACTAGGAGTCTCAATGGTTTGGAAGAAACTGTCGTTTGGACTTCCACAAAAGGTAAGTGTCTCTTTATTGGATTTGTTGTAATATTATATGTTTTTAATACATTCTTTTTATTTTCAGGAGCTTGGCATGTGGGACACGATCTGGCATTGCTTTTAAGTGAAGTTTCTGATTTAGCAGAATCATTGTCGTCATAACGTAGATTGCCCGATGTAGAAGTAGAGATAGAAACAGCGGCAGGGGCAATATGTTCATTACATGGATTAGATACAGCGATAGGGCCACTGTGAGTTCGGGGCTGGTTACCCTGTTTGTTAGTGGACATAGATACAGTGATAGGGCCACTATGAGTTTGGGGCTGGTTACCCTGTTT
>JACEII010000126.1:177241-258016 GCA_014332785.1 Antheraea mylitta | reverse complement strand
TCTTTTATGTTTGTTTCTTTATGTTTGCAGTACATAAAATAATTTTTGAGAACAACACCGCTCGCTAACTGGAAGATAGTGTCTTATGGCAATATCCTCGCCTTGTGTTTAAACTGAAAAGTGCAATTAGGTGTAATTCATTCAACATTAATTAAAATGTCAGGTTAATGAACAGATTCTTATGAAAATATAAAAAAATATTTGGTCGTACTGTATTTTGTTTCTATAGTATTCAATCTATAATATAAAATACCCATAACATTTTAATAACCCTATAGTGGTGTAACTTTTAAAGTTATAAGTAAGTATAAGAGGTAGCTTATTTGTACAGCGCGTCAATCGACAAAGTTCAAATTGTTGCAAGAATTGGGTGTTTTCAGTGAAGGAAGAGATCATGATAAAATGATTACAAAGTTGTATAGAATTGTCTCTAAAACCCTTATCTTAGGGTAGCTGCCACTTTTAAATTAGAAATATATCGCTACGTACCACTATACGTATTCCAGTACCTTCACCTAAAAGTCAGTTCTCATCTAAATTTAACACGTTCATAGGCCACAAAATTTAATATATGATATATATATATATATATATAGGATAGATGATTGTAGTTAAAAGCAATACCGAATAAAAAAACGTAATAATTAAATATTTTAACCCATCGTGATGATCTAATATATTTTTCACTTAAATATTGTTTATACTACAGCCACTGGCAAATACATCGCAGATTTAAACGCAAAGGTTAATAATTACGCCATCTATTGACACACTTTGCAACTTGAAACAAACGAGAAAATAGTAGATAGCGCTACATTCAGCGCTACGGAATTTTAATTGTTACGGTGTCAGTTGTTTTCCTAGATTTGGCTTTATATTTATCTTATCTGCATAAAGTAAAGTCGGTTGCTTTAGTTACACCATTTATAACTCAATAATGGCTCCACCTCCGTTTGTTGTGGTTTTTTTTTATTGGATTAATTTTTGTTGGATAAATATCAGAATAATTCGCGAAGAAAAAAGTTTTGTAAAGAAAGGCATTTTTAATTATATTTCTAGAACGGAAGAACGGATTTCGGTGAATGTTTTATTTAAATAAAATGGATTTTATTCAACTAATAAGTTAACGTAACATTTATTGATTCTGAGGCGGTACAAAGTCCGCCGAGTCCACTAATTAATTACGAATTGAGTTTCTTATAATCGCATACATTTTTATCTTTATATATGAATTTCTTCTGTACGTATGTATCTTACTGAACTCCGCCTAAACGACTGAACTGAATTTGATGAATTTTTGTGTGCGTGTTCCAGTAGATTCGTGACTGCTTATTTTCACAGTTAGACCCGATAGGTGGCGGTGCAGTTGACCCTAGGATTGTTTTTATTATCAATCAAACGTCCGCCTGATCAGCTAGTATTTTATAAACTTTTAGCGTCTACCCACAATCTTATATAATGTTGAGTGATCATGTAGTATGAGATGCTAAACAGCTTAACTTAGGGTCTGAATCTCAAGTGCAATTACCGGAAGACTCCTAAATATATTCGGAGAAAGCTTCTCAATTTTTAGGTGGTAAGTAACCAGACAGATATTAGAAGAAACAATGCCATCAACTTACGGTTCTATCACAATGTGTCATTTAGCCAAAGTTCTAACTCATGTCAATAATTGAAGCTACTTCGTTCAACGTGATTAGAATACGCTATCTCTGAACTGTAAGCGCATTTGATTATGTGTTTTATTTATTACTATAAGGAAAGTACATAGATATCTTTCGTCATATTTCAAAAACTTTTTTCATGCATTTTTTGTATTTATTATACTAACAATTCATCAAAGTAATCAAAGTTACACAAGAATATTCCCACGAATATTGTTTTTTTGTTACCTATATTTTAAATTTGTAGTAACTTCTAAGATCTAAGATATTCATCAAAATTATAACATGCAAAGTGGATTAATTAGATAAGGCTTCAAAATTTATTAATAAGAATATTGTCATAAATAATCAATTATAGTTTTTCTCTTTATAATGTTTATTTAGGTTAAATATATTTTTGTAAGTAGATTATAAAGGAATATAAAAATTTGTTATTTGCTCAGAGAGCAATGACATGGTATTTATGTCGAAACGCTCTATGTAAAGTACATGGATATACAAATGATAATTAATTCTGAGAATGACAACCCTCTCTAAGCATTGGTTATAAACGCTTGAAACTATAATATATTGTTACAAAATAAGTACGTTAGTTTTGATGTAAGCGCCTTATCAGATCCCGAACTGGTTTAATTTATTTTTGATTTATTTCTTAGGTGTGTAGCATCATACCCACTTGAGACACTGATAATAGATATACGAATGAAAACGTTACATGCGATCTTATGCAAGGACTATGGCAACTCATATTAAGCTCCCAGTAAATAATATACGAACAAAGGTCGTCTCGGGACCAGAAACTAGTGGAACTTAATTAGTCGACTGTTGGAGATCCGAGGCCGGTTTGTGAGCGCCGCCGCGGGCCAACGCTCACCCGTCACGTCAAAGTTTATGTTTGGACACCTCCGAGTCTCATTAACCAACGATATTAGTTTACTACTACACTAGCAATCGCTCGCGACTTCCTACGTGTTTTTAAAACTAAAACATACTATAGCCATTCATTTGAGCATAGCTATCCGGGAAATCATTTTATAATTGTACCAGAAGACTACTTCGACAAAGAAATAATTAAACTGATAAAGTTATTCGGTGTTACAAAAAGGTTAAATACGTATTAAAATACTTGCTTTAAAAAGGTTTCGCGGTCGCTGAATTTTCGCCATCTTGCTCTTTTCTCTCACTTTGGTTTGATTAGGCTAGACTTGCGAAAACGGACACCTCGAACTTGCGAACGGGCGAGCGCGGTGCATTTAATACGAAACATTTTTATAGCAAATATCCAATATATATTTAACTTTTTTGTAATAACATCAATTGTTTTTATAAATGTAGTTTAGTTGCGCATTATCAAAGCATTAATTAACTTTAATTTGAGTAGTATAAAAAGTTTCACTTAAATTAAAAAACTGATTACAGATGATACAATTTTTGTAACAGAATAAGACAAGACTATTTCACAAACTTTGTCTACCTACTAGACGAAATTTCATGAGGTTCTCACTTATGATTTAGTCTCACTTTAGGTCAGTATATATGCTTTATTGTATCAACATTGGTTCATGTATAAAATACCACTAATTTAAAATTTTAATAGTATTATTTGCCTAATATAGTTTGAAGAAATGTCAAAAGAAGATAGTTACTTTTAAATTCTTCGTGTGACTTTAGTGTTAGTTGCGACTGCAGTCCATGGTTCTTTCCCGTGCCACTAATGTTATTTTAAGCATTGTACATAAAGAAGTTTTAAAGTGTAAATGTCATAGGTAATCAGAGGTACAGCTAGTTAATAATGGCTTTTTTTCTATAGTAGTTTTTACAATATATGTAATTTATTTTTAACCGACTTCAAAAAAAGGAGGAGGTTATCAATTCGACTGTATTTTTTTATGTTTGTTACCTCATAACTTTGGACTGGGTGGACCGATTTTGATGAATCTTTTTTTATTTCAGAGCTGGTGCTGCCCGTAAGCACCGACATCCAATACATCTCTAGGTAACGCACACATCCATGTGTTTTATTTAATTTGGTTAATTTAATAAACTATTTATTTTCCGCTCTTTAGTGCCTTAGGGGTTTTTGATTGATATTGAAGTCGGTTACATTTTTTTTTATCGTGTTTGTAATGCATGCTTTCACAATCTTTATACGCTAACGCATTTAAATTTTACTTTGTTATTAAGCATTGACCATCATAATAAGTTAATAGCTGATATTGATTACAAAACTACGATGTTTAGGAAAAAAAAGAAATTGAAAAATGACACCCTTTTTGTTCAACTTCAGGCGTATAAATAAAAAATACGACAACTGGCAAGGTTCACTGGTAACAGGGCATGTCGAATATGTCCAGCAAATGCTGGTTACACGATAATATCACAACATAACGAGGTGTCATTGTACGCAAAAGATTGATTATTGTCCTAGTGGGGGGAAATTACAATACTATCGATAAAATCGCTTAATAAATTAAGTACATTTTGAATATTTTTTCATTTGTGTAATTACGATTGTATTATAAAATGTTTTATTTTATATATTACACATTGAAAAATAGAGTAAATATGATATTAATTAAAACTATATAAATATGGAGAGTATAATAATATTACTTTAACAAACACTGAATAAATTTTGAATTAGATAAGGCGTAATAATTTTTCAAGATAATTTGAAATTGGGATAGTTAAAGTATCTCTATTAAATTTATTATGACATTATATTATTTTGGTATAATAACAGTATTATGTCACTATTAAGGTATTGATTACTCATTATTAGCATTTGTTTGTGTTTAATCAACAGTTTACTGTAAAATACTTGTATTATAAAATATATTGTGTATATATAGAATAACCATCGACGCTCATCGTTATCGAAGCCTTTTATTCGAAATGAAAACGCCGTTTACCTGGAATGATCTTCACAGCTTCACCGAACAATTGAGGCGAGCGCTAAAGGCACTCAGCCGATTTGGAAAGTTATCGAAGCCTCATCAGCCACGTATAATATGTTAATAAATTTAAAGTGCTTATCTTTTGTACGTATTAATTTTAGAACAACGAAACCGATTTTACCAGACTGTTACTGGCATATAGGTAAATTTATTTATAGGAGTAATATCAGAGTTATACGTAATTACGGTTTTTCATTGCATTAATTAGAAGTTAGCAGAAAAAACTTAAAAGTTGTAAAAAGGTCGTAGAGATTAAGTAGTAATTCCTTTTAAATAAGAAATCCAGTATCACAAAGACGAAGGTGAAAGCATTCAATATAAACAATTCAAGAACTTATACAGTTACCATTAGTTAATTGTTGGTACAAGGTAATGAAAATTGAGTCGATAAAAATTATGACATCGATATATTCCATGCGTCTCCATCTCTAAACAAGAGCCTTCAAAAGGCACGTTTGATGAATGAATCCGAGGTGAAATGTTCCGGATGATGTATTGTACAGTGAACTGGCGGAGCCCAATCGGGATCGCTAAATTTAAATTAGGCGCTAGAAATGACATAGTTGAGGAGCTCTCATGACTATCTCTTTGGACAATTAGAGTTATTTAATTATAAAACATTACAATAATACTGGAAACAATAAAGTTTCAATTTATTCGTGAAGCCACACATCGATATATCACCTCGGAACCTTAATACTACGTCTTTATATGTATTAAATTTGGTGTGAATTCTGGATTGTTACATATATGGAAGTATAGAGGTGCTTTGGCACTATTGCCACCAGTGAGAGTAAAGTGACATCGTATTTTTGCACTCGATAAATATTTTTTATCAACATTTTCGACATTTATTATACTATATATAGGTTAAATTTCTCTATGTCACATCTTTCTAACGATCATCGTGAAAATTTGTTCACTTTTTTATAATAAAAAAATCCTATAATTCGATTTCAACAAAGACTAAGAGCGGTCGCTAGTTTTTTTTTTACTTTATTTTTGGCAATCAATCTTTCAGATTATAACTGCCATTGTCGAGTAATCAATAATATTACAAGCGTCGTACGATCATTACAATATCAAGCGTCGTATCAATCAATATTCTAACAAGATGGTGGATCTCTTGTTAGAACCCTCCAGGGAGTTTTTGTGGCACCTCAGAATTTCATGCTCCGTGGTATTATTTTCCATTCACTTCACTTATGCACAATAACTAACCATATTACATAAAACACCACCAACTTTACACAATATAGAGTCAAGAAACACAAGATTATGAATAAAATATAAAATCCACTACATGACAGACTGAAATCCCGCCAAAAACTCGGTCGCTAGTTACGTTTGTAAAAATACCTTTTGTTGTTACAATAACAACATTGTTTTTATTGCGAATTTTAATTCACTTTTGTTTAAAAAAGTCTCGCACTACGTCGTGAAACAATATTGTCATTTTTCTATAAACCACAACACAGACTCGTTGTGGAATCGAATTAAGGCCAGTTTACGCTCGTTGGGGTTGCCAGCTCTTAAGAGAAAAATCCTTGATTAAAATACACTTATCAAGAATAGAGAATTTTTGAGGGATCTTGGAATGTCATGTACTGGCCTTTACATTATATTAATAATCTTGTGTTATTCGACTCTATATTTCATAATACTGCTAGTGTTTTACGTAATTTAGTATGGTTATTGTGCAAAAGTGAAGTCGATGGAAAATAATACCATGGATCGTGGTATTTTTGTTACCATAAAAACTACCTAGAAAGTTCTAACTCTTGTTACCAGGCTACCATTTTGTTAGTTCATTAGCATAATAAACTTGTCAACAATGATAGTAATAGTATATTAAAAAATTGCTTACCAAAAATAAAATACAATAAATAAATATATAAAAATCACTACTACAAAATAGCAAAAAGTTATCGGAGTATACCATTTATATAAACAGGTATTTATTTTGGCATCTTTGAAAAATATGTGTTTATTTGAATACATTCGATATACACATAATTATTATATATTTAGTATTGAATTGTATGTAAATAATATAAATAAAATATTATATAAAATAGACGGAACAGACAAAATATTTCAATTATTTATTAGGCATAATTTTGTTGATGTGGCCTTGTTGTTTAATAGGTAGAATATAACTTCGATGTCTGTATGTTTGAACCCAGTCATGTAACAACGAATTTAATATGTATAAATTGGTAACATTATTGGCTGAGGGTGAAGGAAAACATAGTGAGGAAACCTGAACCTAAGAAATGTTCTTATAGTACTACTGTACGACGGAAAAAATATTATAGAACTGTGAAATTCTCAGTTTCAAATCGCCAATACGTTGTGGGCTGCATTGGTGATTATTCCATACTTTTCTTCAAGAAGAATCTATTGCCTTGCAGTGAGTCTCTTAGAGGATGTTATCGTGAATGTTAATTCTTTAGTAACGGATGCCTGCCCCTTACACCTAAAAAAATGTTTTTGCTGTTAAATACTTTTTTGGCATAGACTTGTTTTCTTTAACCGTGATTTTAAAAATAAGTTAACAACCCTATCCAGACAATAAATGTAGGCACTTACTAGTGACCAACTGTATAGGATTCAATGCATCACCGATCCGAGCGCAATAGATCACTTTTGTTCACCCTTCAGTGTACCTAATGAAGTTTTCACACGAATTCCATTCATCGTTATCTTTATTATGTAAGAGACACACTGCCAAGCCTTATGCGTCTCCTGAAGCAAATATGGACATAATCACCACGCCAGCCCGTGACGTATTAGCGATTTCAAGCTCCGAGAAATCTACGGTATTATATTTTCCCAGATATGATATATGATATTTCTATGATTCAGGTTACCTCACGATGTTTTCTTTCACCGTCAGTCGATAATGCTACCAATTAAAATAGTAAATGTACGCAAACTCTGTATAATTCTTCGGTACATGACGGTTCTAACCCGCAGATATCGGAATGATACTCCACTGTCCAAGTCACTAGACCACCATGATTTCTTGCTCTATGAATTCCCTTATAAGCCTATATTCTGCTCTTTAAAGTTAGCTGATTAAATTGTGTTATTTATTGCATTAGATCGGGAGAAAAACAAGTTGGCAACCCCATCCAACGTAGAGATGTCACTTCATCTCAGTCGCAAGTTACACGCTCTTTAGCTGCCACTCGGTAACTCTGTTAGTTAGTTTTTGAGACCGCAGAGTAGTCACGTAGTATATATAAAATCGATTTATTTTTTTAAAATAATTATTAGCTGAAATATTTTGATACTGTAAATAACGACGAGGAATTCAATACCGAAACTTTCAATACAGAAAAGTTTTTTATAAATTGTATTTAATTCACAAATAAGTTGCCAAGGAAATAAAGTAGTAATATAAAAAATGTTTATTTAGCCAAACAGACTGTAACGAGTAGTAGGTACATTCAACAACAGAACATTAAGTATTTTTTTCCATAACACAACTTTGTTAAACTTTATGAAGCTTATTATCTCTGAATACTACATTACTTTTTAAAATTTTCGTAATGCATACATTTATTTAAAACGAGCAGAAGTCCGCGACGTTGGCTGCATTTAAGTATAAAATAAGGCTGAAAAGTTTGTTTGCTTAAATGGGCTATATGTCGTCAAGTTAGGACCAAAAGAGCGGGGGACTAATGAATAATGTTTCAAAATCGCATTTCTTCCGTTTTTGAGAGCTTCGGCTGCGTGTTAACGTTAGCCTAAAGTCAGTATTCCACGCTGATGAAGCCGCAGGCAGAAGCTAGTATATTATAAAAGACGACATAATATATTATCCTACTATTACTAATGGTTCATACAACGCAAGCTGAGATAAATTCTAACATTGCCAATATTTCTACGCTGAAAACGTTACTAATAACGAAGCAAAAAACCATGAAACATTAGTAGTAGTCCGGTGAAGCTGTGAAGGCCTAGTAAGGCCAATAGCGTAGTCAGTTCGAGAAAAAAAATGAAACATTAGTAACAAAAATAAGAAAAAAGATGATTGAACCCTTAGACAATATTGATATATAGTTGTAAAGATTTTTTTTACAATTAATTAACATGTGTTACATTTGAAACGTGTAACGACCGCATTCGTTTACACGTTTCTCTCCCTTATTGACCATACACAAATCGATTTTGTCTCTTTCGATGCGAACAGACGATCCCGTTAATAGATTGAAACATCGTCGCAACACTATTTGACGCCTCTAACAAACTTCTTGTATGCATAAGGACATAGTCACCGCGCGCCAGATCTAGTAATAGAACATACAGTGGTCCATCTCATAGGATGCGAACTTTGAAGTAGTTCGTAAATTGGATACTGAAGTTCTCGTTACCGTGTTTATTGAAGTTTTGCCACTAGTTTGAATTCAATATAGTTGCATATACGAATCAACACGGTTTCTGTTGCTTAGCAAATAAGAGTCTAATAATGAACTTTTATTTTTCCTAGAATTTGTGCGTCGAAAATGAATAAATTATAAGAAAGGAATATATTAAATAATATATAAATTATAAGGAAAACAAGATATATGTATTTAATGTAATGTAAATCTATACGAATGATAAGAATGAAAAGTGTCTGACTCTTAGATTTTTGTAAAAAAAAAAATTTGCAGGTGCCTAGGAATAAGAAATAAAAGCAATTCATTCATGTTTAGAAATGTATGTCTATCTGTTTTTTTTTTGACACGCACCACTGTTAAAGTACTGTGTTCACGATAAAATCCCAAACGAATCATAAAGCATATCTTTGAGTAGCATTTAGTCTTTGTTTCATTAAAATCGGTTCACTCTATCAAAAGTTACTATAATTTTACTAACGGATTGTTTTTATTGTATTTAAGTACGAGAGAAAAATAGATAGTAAATGGACTTAATACATTCAGATCATTTTAGTAATCACTTTTTTTTTACATTTACATTTCCACGCGGACGAAGTACAATTAATCATTTAATAAAAATAGTTAAATATCGCCTGCAAAATAGCAAATTTCGAATTGCGTCAAACAAAAAAACGTCAAACGTACAAAGTTTTTGGTACTATACACATGGGCAAAAATATCTTCGGTCAGTATAAAGTCCAACACATTATAACTGAGCTACAACTACATGACGTTTGAATGCATAATTATCAACCGCATATGAAATGTCGACAGAATTGAAAAATATGTATAAACGAAACTGTATCTAATATGTAACGGGTTTTCGGCTTATTATAAAAAATAATTCACAGATACCAACTGCGTATAAGTTTAAGTCCCTGAATAGTTTGGATTTACAATTGAAAAAAGTAGATGTCGCTGCAATCGGTTTTATTAAGATTTTTCGTGTTTAAAAATACAATTGCAACCAGTAATAATCGATTTGGTGCAGAGGAAGTTGCACGAGTCAGATAGTAATTATTAATATACTAAGATACACCAATGTAACATTGTAACATCCTATATGTGAACTCCTAACAAAAGATCAATGAATCATTGATATTGGGAATCAAAAATAACAGTATTCTAAAAATAATCCATCTCGAACCTCGACACCTCCAATAACGACGATAACCTTTTAGAACTTTCCACCCTCCTTTCAGAATCTATGAGCTCTATCTCAACAGTCTTTAGACTTATTTTTGCCAATTACATTTGGCCAAGCTGATCAGATGGACTTTTGAGAAGGACACTCTCGGCTCACAAATTTTATAAGATGCAGATTTTGCAAAATCTGTTCTTAACAGGAAATCGTTCGATCGATCGAGGAAATAAGCTTTATTGACATTTATTAATTAGACCTGCATTGCAATTTTAATACAATTTTTTGTTAGGCTTGAATCAGCGAACTGGAATACCGTTTCGATGAATAAAAAAGTAATGCTTATAAAATGATTTTCTAGGAATACACGGAATCACATATAAATAAAATTATATTCGTAGGAGAATCTTTTCAACTTGTGATTCTTTGTGCGGACTATTCCCAGAAAATCAAATCAATACGTATAACAGTTATTCTTGATTGTATAAAATTCTCCTTTTCACATACAGATTTATTCCAAGAAAAGTGAATTGCCAATATCCCACTTTCTTCTGTTTAATATTCACACCTGCTGCTGCGTATATACTAGGTAGCAAGTCACGAGGAACTAAAATAATTCCATTTGATTACCTACCAGATATATCTCAAATAGACAAGCATAAACGTACCATTGTAGCAACATTTATATCACGTATACGATGGTACTAAATCACATTAAATTATCAAGTATTATCAAACATTCAGGCAATAAAAGCGATATTGAACTGATCTCTAATGAAACATTTTTTATGCTTAAACATTACTATCTGAGTAGAAATTAGTGGGTCAAATTATCTACAAACTTTTGCAATGAGAATTTCATACGCATAGTTTTATGTCTTAGTCCTTGAATTTATTATGTATTTAATTCTTTAGTAGAATGTATTTATTAACTAATTATAGCACAGGTAACAGAGGAGTCAAGAGAGCGTAGTGACACGCTTCTCTTGTCTTTATTGAATATAATTACGTTATTAGCATAAACGCGTGAATTCAACGCAGACGTGAACGTCTTCGAGCTCGTTCCTGAGCAACTTTAAGCGCCAGCACTTGCGAACAACCCCACCCATTAAGTCCCACATCAGCTGGCAATTTCTAAAGTAATTTACATTTTCGTACATCCCGTATAGTTAATAAGCCGTCGCGCGTCGGCTGAGCGCCCTGTAATCTCGCTCTAGCTGGTGCTATCCGGATAAGAGCGGCGCGAACTGGTTATAACCAACCCGGAGCGGTTGCAGCTGAGCCGTTTGTGCGCGATAGAGTTGCAACGGGTATTCAAATTGAACTAAGCTTATATGATACAAACACATTTTTTTGGCCAAAACATAATAAAACTTTGTCCTCAAAATAATACTTAATTGGATACTTCTCCAAACATTCCTTACAAGCTGATTCTCGCGACTTCGTCTGCGTAATTTATTATCTCAATAATTTTGTTATATGTCATTGCGATTAGGCAGCGTTTTCGACGAAAGTTGCCAAGCGGCTTGACTTTTTGCGACACTTCCAACAATTATTGTTATATTTCGATAAATTTACAAAAAAAAAAATAGATTTTTATACCTAAACCTTTCTCGACAATTACTCCAAATATTAATGAAAACCGCTCAGTAGTTTTTGAGTTTATCGCGAAAAGAAGCGGCGGAGGTCTTTGTTTATAATTTATTATGAGATTTGAGCTTATAATGACATTGGACCATGATAATATCGGAATGGGCCAAAAATAATAACTATTGGAGCAATAACAACCTTGATCGTGCAATAAAACAAACAAACTATCTATATTTATAATATTTGTATAGATATAAAAATATTCATAGTGTTCAAACAAAAGCTTCTTTTATCCATTAAAATATTAAATCCACAAGACAATTGCAGACCTGGTTATTGTAAATTTCGATTTAATAAACACACAGAAAGCTCTAACTACGTTATTTCCATACTCGTATTGTAAATAAGTTAAAAATTAAAGTTAATGGAAAATTCTGGATTCGGGTATATTTAAATACACAAATATATTCCCCAACAAGAAACCGGTCCCGAACTATGTTCAAAATAAGAAAAGCGTATTAAACTTATCAGAAAGCGAGTTTAAAAAATAACTATAAAACTCACTAAGCTCAAAATCCAAGTCTAAACCTAGACATGTCTGTAAACGGCAAATCGAAAAACTTTAAATGGGTTCAATTTCCAACCTCCAGTTCGCTCCGCTACCCGCCGTCGCTGAGACGTGGGGCAATTAAAAGAACGGTCTCACGACAATTCTGTTAGTCGATTCCGTGGAAAATACGAGCGTATATCACGCACGTTTACGCGGCTAACCATCATCGCTGAATAACGAAACTGTACACATTTCAAGAAGGATACTTTTTAAAATATATTTTATAGTGAAAATATACACCGTCTTTCTTTCATAGAGAGAAATCTCTAGATAGGCATATCAAACGTTCATTTAAAAACCGACACACAATTTTTACCTTTTTACCTTTCGCAAATAGATTTCACACTGTTCAAGATCTCACGTAAAACCGCAGCTGTCGCGTCTGAAATACCATCTCCTATATTTCTTGAAGAAACACCCATTGCGATTCTTTTTTTCTTGCATTTTTACACAGAAAATTAAGTTTTAATGGAGGACTTGACATCTCCAATTACAACAAAATAAAGAAAAAAAAGGATGAACTCATCTGAACCATACTAAACGAGTATTTCTTTTATATTTAAAGATATGAATATCCTAATTCCCACCTTGGACTGAGGTACAGTCTGGTTAGTTACCTTTTTTTTTCTCTCGAACTGACTACGCTATTGACCTAGCAAGGTTTTACAGCTTCACCGGACTACATCTGGCTGGTTACCTCATCACATAATTCGTTCGGTTTATAGCTACTATATTAAACTACTAGCAGTTTCCGCGACTTCGTCGACGTGGATCCTCATTTAACAAAACAGTTATTCATAAAATCATCTGAATATATTAAGTCCATTTAATTATTCACTTTTCTCTCGTACTTAGGCGCATCGTCATAAAAGTTAAAGTAAATTTGATAAAGTAATCCGATTTAAATGAAAAAATATTCTTCATACAAACAGACAGACAGACATTTCTAAAAATGATTGAAATCTATTTTATTACTTATTCCTAGACACATGCATTTTTTTTTCCAAAAATCTAAAAGGTACAAAGGCATTAGATTTACGTTTTTATATGTATATAGGATCAGCTGTATAACCATACGTCATGTTTATTTATTTATTTACATATGGATAAAGCAACAGTCGACAAACAAAAATAATAATACAATAACAATAATAAAAAAAGTAAACTAAACTGAAGACCTAAAACGCTTTATCACATACAAACTTAACTTACACTAATCATAATAATAATAAGAAAATAATAATTTTTAGAATAAACGAAAAAATTGAATTGAATTAATTTATGAAAACTAACATTAACACATGGAAAAAAAACAGGATAGCAAACATAAATTATGAATATTAAAATATAATATAGAAACTGTTGTTGAGATGGTCATGGATATAAAATGTGTTTAACTTGTAATGAGCACCGGTCAATGTATGTATGACACCAATAGATGTCACTAGTTGTTACGCTGGAGATTGACATTGACGAGGTGATTAAGCGGGGGTATTAGAAAAAATAAGAATAGTTTATGAGCGTTGGATGAGACGTCTAAAATGAAAGTTTAATCGTGTGGTGCATTGTGATAGTAAACGTGAAATCATCACAGTTTTGGCAACCGATATATTAGTGGATAGTATTCGACACGGGGTAAGCTATGTTACTTATTAAATGTGTAGCACCAAAAACAATCTAGCTTCAATATTAATTCACCTCTATGAATTTGATTACAGTTTACCGAAACGCCCTTAAGAAATAGGTCAATATTTCTAAATGCGTAACGCAGGGCCTTAAGCAAAACCAATTTTCGGCATATTTGGAGCTATTTCTCCGTCGGTGCTAACCGCGTAACGATCAGAGTTCACTAAGGCCGTTAAGTTCTGCATACTCAAAAATCTTTAAACTCAACTCCGTGGAAGACGAACCCGTAACATTACAAACTGTCTTTTTTAATTTGAATGCCCGATGGTCAAATATATCTAATGAAATGTGTTTGCTTGCAAGCTCATTATACATACGAGTCATATGTACAATTGTTTGATAACTCCCTATAGTATATTGAATAAAATTATTATTGTTATAATACTAACACCGAATCAGGTTTGAAGGACCACATTTTTTTTAATAGTAACTACAGATTGTGCCATACTTTTATTAAAATTAGCCAAAAGGAAGTGATCGAAATTCATATAAGTTTTATCCCTTCCAACCTTCGGGTTGTTAAACTTTTTTGAAATTTGAATGAGAGCATCCATAAATATCAGTAATTCAAATAAAAAAATAATTGAAATCGGTTTAAAATGACTAAAATCCGTAGACATGAAATGTATGAAAATCAAATAAGCAATATTTCACTTTCTTAAGGGTTGATTATTTTCGTCATATTCAATTGTGACCACTCCCGAGTATAATCAATTCAAATAAAAAAAAAATCATTAAAATCTTCTAAATTCACAAATAACCAAGATATTGATTAATAACATACTTAAAAATACATACAGCCGAACAAGGTAACCTCCTCCTTTTATCTGTCAATAATACAGGCGAAGTCACAGGCAACTGCTAGTCATATCATATTACATATCTTGAATTTGAATAAAGTTACCTCGCGAGGCTCCCGTGTGCCCTCTATAGCACAATTTCTTCTTAAAATAGATATTATACATACACACAAAAGAAAAAAGGGTTTTATTAAACCACTAACTACAACCTTATATCATTTTTTCCCATTAAACGGTAATTCCGAAACGAATAAACGGAGAGAAACAACCGTTTAGAACCCTCACAAAAGAAACCATTACTGCAAAACATAAAACCTAACTCAAAGAGCTCGCGATACAGTAATAAAGTGATAAACGCATCCTTAAGGAGCAAATCCACAGGGAGTACATATACGTTTTTAAATACAACATCACAACAAAACTCAATGATAATGTCTTCGATCGACGATAAAGACTTCTAGTTACATTTGTATATTAAAGAGTATTGAGATTTTTTTAACTAATCGTTTGGATTCACCGGATCATGCTTCATATACGAGAGAATTGATTATGTCAGGGGTAGTAGCGATTAATATACTAAACTAGCTTCTACCTTCGACTTTATTCGCGTGGCATAGTTACTTTGCGCTAACGTCAATACGTAGCTGAAGCTCTCAAAAGTAAAAATACCCAATTTTGAAACATTCTTCATTAGTACTCCGCTCTTATTGGTGCCAGCGTAATGGTATATAATCTATAAGCCTACCTCGATAAATGAACCCTCTAACTATAGATAGAATTTTTTAAAATTTCAGAATTTCAGTATTGCCTGAGATTAGCGCGTCCAACCACACAAACCCTCCAGCATTATAATAGTAATATAGACTACAATGTTATTTTTGAATAATGAATATAAAAACAATAACAAATAATATGAACATATAATAAAAATATTAATGTCTATTAGATTATCTTTGACAATTCAGACACAAGGATTCAATATATATCTAAATTATTTAACCAATAAAAAGGCTTCAGAGAGAAATTTACTGGGATGAAGGAAGTCGAATTACACACTTACATTATTGCACATATCTACAGCTAATTTTGACAATAGGTACACTCGACTATCCAGGCAGCGGCTCAAGCCTAGGTCCGTTCTCTCGCCGTGGAGTCCTTGAGTGCGCTGTTCGCGAGATACAGCAACACAATAGCGCCGCATTCTGGCGGCGGCGGTAGGGGGTATTTTATCGCTGCCGAGTGTGATTTCGGCCATGCTCGGTAGCGAACAGGCGTGGCGAGCAATGGCTTCCTTCTGCGAAAAGGTCATCTCGCAGAAGAAGGCGGCGGAGAAGGCCTGCGAGGTAGACTCTCTAAGTGGGCGTCTCCGCCAACGGAGGACCGGCCAACTTCTCCCGCCACCGTAGCCGGACCGGGGGGCTCATCTCCTCATTGCACAGGTCCAGCGGACGACGGGACTCCCTATAGGTAGGAGCCCGGGAGTCACCTTCCACCTGATGGACCATTGGAGCGGCTCTACAAGGTTGATTAGCTAGCACGATCCCTTGACGCTCTAACAATAACGGTATGTCGGTACACCGTGGGGTTTTAGTCCGTGCGAGTCGGACATAACCCACCCTCACCCCCCGAGAGGGTGGCGTATCCATAAGGGATTTCTCCACGTTAAAAAAAGAAGAAAAAAAAGATAGGTCGCGAATCGCATGTATCAGGCGACAACCCAAGGCGATGTGTACCTGGCACCCTAGAGCTAGTTATCAAATAAAATCGGCTGAGTGCCTTAAGCACTCGCCTTAGTTATTCGGTGAAGCTGTTAAGACCTAGCTGGGTCAATAACGTAGTAATTTCGAGAAAAAAACTTGACTACCCTATAAGGTGCGTTGAGTAATAAAACAAAATGTTTCCGCAAAAGAGAACAATCGTAGAATATTTTCTACGTAGTTGTAGGTTATACAAAATAAGTTATAGTGTAATAGATAAATGTTAATCAATATATTTACTGCGGACAATTTATATGCATATTCTTTCTTTGTAAATCCTAGTATAGCGTAATTGAGTCATTGTAAATCCTTATTTCCATGCAAATGAACAGAAGAGAATGATACGGCGAGCGACTCCCGGTAACGAGCTACGGCTGCGATGTTATTAAATTGTCGTTTGTGCCGATCCACGGTTAAGAATTGACGCAGTTTATTGCAACTAATTCCATTCGTTCTAACTGAACTGTCGGTTGGAGTGTTCTTTATTCCAACTAAACCAGTTTTCCCTTAATTGATTCATCGCGTCATAGAGTTTCGAGTGTATTTTTTTGGGATAAGAGGTTGAAAACCTCATGTTTACTGCTATGCGTTGTTAGGCTTCTATGAATCTTTGATGGAAAAAGAGAATTTCATCGCTGGGTGATGAATTACCGCAGTTTTGTGAGAATAGATCGCAATTTTGTATATTTAACATTACATTTAGAAAATGAGTTTATATAAGAATAGTAGTAGTCTTCAAACGAAGCTACGATCGAATTTGTAATTCGCAATACCGACATAGCCTAACACAATGATTATAATCGCTTTAGATAGTATAATCGCTTTCTTATGGCACGGTAGGGACTTATCTTATGTAACTTGAATATATTTTGAACTAATATATTAACATAATTTCATCAAAGTCGGCTCATGAAGAAACAAAAACCTTAATGTAACATTTTTGAAGTCTACCGAATTCAGTTCAGTTAGGAGTTAAAAGAAGATATTTTCCAGGGAATAAATCATGGAGTTAGTTGCTTTTTGTATAACTAATTCTACATCTCTGACGGGTTAGTAAAACAAACAAGTTATTTATTAATTTCCTCAATTTTACTCAAACGAATTTCACAAATAAGTGCACAAATAGGGTACAAAATATAAAACTAGACAATCAAAACAAAATCCACAAGTAAATCTATTTGAAAGCCATTAAAACAATACAAACGAAACAAACCAAAACGGGAAAGCATTTCCTGTCACCAGGGTTAATGCATTAATTCTATTACACGAACATTCGGACAGTGTTAATAAACATTTTACAGTATACAAAACCGGTAGTGGAGTATTTCCGCATTATTTGGTTAAAAGGGTTTTTGAATTAGGCAAATAATTAGATACCCAGACCAATCTTATACAATGTTCAAATGTTACAGGAGAATGGAAATAACGTGTTAGTATAAATTTCAATACATTTTTTAATTTAGTTACTATCATCCTCATCAGCCTGTAAGAGACCTACTGCAAGAGCTACAGACATTTCCCGTAGGAAAGTATGGGCATAATCATCACGCCAGTCCATGAGGTATTGGCGTTTTTAAACTCATATCAGTCCACTCAGTACCTGCCTCGTATCAGACCTGGCGGTCGTGAACACGTTCTTCCAGAAGGAACCCGATCATCTCATAATCGACAAAAGGTAGTATCCAGGATTGCCGTAGCTATCGAGGTATTAAGATCATGTGACATACCATGAAGCTCTTCGAACGCATAATCAATGCCAGGCTCCCGCAAGAGTGCGTTGTCTTGGAGTGTCAGTATGGGTTTCGCCCTGGCTTCGGCACCATAGACCCTATCTTTGCCCTTAGAATGCTGGCCGAGGTATACAGGGATAGAAATAAGCAATTGCATATAGCTTTTCTGGACTTACAAAAGGCCTTCGACTGTTTGCCACGTCCAGTAATTTGGTGGGCTTTGAAGGAGAAAAACGTGCCACAAACCTATATTGACATTATCCGAGACATGTACCACAATTCGAAATCCGTAGTGAGGACCGCCGTTGGAGTTACTCGCCCATTCTCAATAACAGTTGGTGTCCACCAAGTCTCAGCTCTGAGCCCTTTTCTGTTCAGCGTAGTGCTTGACGTAATCTCAGCAAAGGTCCACGAACCATCTCTGTGGCTAATGATTTATGCCGACGACATTGCGCTGATAGACGAGAATAAACAGGAACTGGAGGACAAAGTAAACCGGTGGAATGAGGCGCTGGAGAACGGTGGCCTAACACTCAACGTTGCAAAGACCGAGTACATGGCTTGTAGTAGCACGGACTCCAAATCCCTAAAAATTGGTAACGAAAGCGTTGCGAAGAACAGCAGCTTCAAGTACCTAGGGTCTGTGGTACACGAGTCCGGGTCAATCGATCACGACGTCCAATCTCGAGTAGGCGCCGCTTGGGCGAAATGGCGAGAAGTCACTGGCGTTCTAAGTGATCAAAGGATACCGGTGAAGTTAAAAGGCCTGGTATACAAGTGCATCATCCGTTCGGTATTGTTGTATGGCAGCGAAACGTGGCCAGTCCTAGGCAGACATGTGCAATATCTTTACGTCACTGAGATGAAGATGCTGCGATGGATGTGTGGCGTTACGCGATTAGATCGCATTCGAAACGAACACATCCGTGGTAGCGTTGGAGTCCGAGTCATCGCAGACAAGCTTCAGGAGAGTCGACTCCGTTGGTACGGCCACATAATTCGCAGACTGCCAGACTACATCGGAAAAAGATGCCTCAGCATGACTGTACAAGGCCCAAGGTCTCACGGCAGGCCCAAAAAAAACGCTGGTTGGACGTGGTGAGGGCGGACTTAAGGGACAATAACCTCACACAGAAGGGTGCCGAAGACCGGGCAAAGTGGAGGAAGTCTATTAAGAAAGCGGACCCTGGCACTTAGCCGGGAAAACGCTAGGAAGAAGAAGAAGAAAATAATAGTATGCATAATTATATATGTATACTAGCTGACCCGTGCAACTTCGTTTGCACTAAATTGGTTATCACGCGAAAAAATTGTTTCTTTTTTTTATCGTAGCACGGCAAAATGCCTGCACTATGCCTGATGGTAAGCACAGTACAATCCAAAAACAATAGCGACCACCGAGTGACACACTATCCATCGCTGGTCGCCACTACCATGCCGGCCTACAAAAAGCTGGATATGCACAGGCTGATCCCGAAACGCGACGCGCAGAAGCGAATCACTATTACGGATTTTTTCGTCATGTACATGGTGGTTGTGACCCAGTCAGGCTGTAAAACCCTACCACCCCGCAAATAAAACTGATACCCGATTGCAGCCACAACTACCGTTTCCAATTGTGAATCCAAACTATCCACGGATTCACTTAAACATATACCCAGATTACATGTATTCATTTTTTAAATAAACCTAGTACCCATTCGTAGCGTCATCTACCAGGATCAATTAAAATAAAAACTAACCTACATAAAACTGAATAAACATCTCTACCACTTACTTTATCATAACTATCTTCGACTTGTATTAAAACCTTTTTATACTCCATTGTATTAAAGAAAAATATATGAACACCGTATCGAAGCGTCAAACATCCCGCCGAAAACGTCAAATGTCACTTGCTTGAAACTATTGTCTAAGAGTTATAAACTGTTTCAAAAATGTATTTGAAATATATTTCCAATATATTTTTATAAATAATCTCTGTACCACTCACAACATAGTATCTATCACCTTCAAACCAAGCCAGTTTTATACATCAGGTTCAATCCCTCGGTAAGGATCCCTTGAGTGCGTTGCTTGCGCGATACGGTGACACACAAA
This sequence comes from Antheraea mylitta, assembly GCA_014332785.1. Taxonomy (NCBI): domain Eukaryota; kingdom Metazoa; phylum Arthropoda; class Insecta; order Lepidoptera; family Saturniidae; genus Antheraea; species Antheraea mylitta. The sequence goes on along the minus strand of JACEII010000126.1, from coordinate 237,551 downwards.
TATACATCACTGCTACAACACTACACGATCACCCCCACACACGTGAAACACATGAAACACTGAATGATGATGAATGAAACATGTTACACATGAAAGTGGAAGGGTTTACTTTTTTCCTTATCGAACTAAAAAACTCTCAATTTTCCGATAATAAATACATGCAGGAGTTGTTAAGGCGTGTATGCTTGGTATACATATACGTTTCAACAACTCATACATATATGAATAGTTAGCTAGATTAGTTAAGATAGGTCGCGATTTTGCATGCAACAGGCAACAGCCAAGCCGAGGTGTGCCGTGTACCCTTGAACTGGTTGCCTAAATAAAATCGGCTGAGTGCCTTAAGCGCTCGTCTTAGTAGTCCGGTAACTTATATACGTATATAAGTTATTGAAACATGCATGTGTACCAAGCATGCGTGCCTTAACAACTTCTATATGTATTTTGTGTAGGAAAAAATCCTCTAAACTATGTAGGATAGGATAACGAAAAATAAGGGTAGAACTCTTGTGTCACTGTATCGCGTGAGCAGCGTACTCAAGGGCTCCACGCCCAGGGAACAGATCTAGGCTTGAGCCGTTGCCGAGAAGGGCCTAATTTGGTGTACGGGAGCGAAATTTAGTCCGAGACCACGGCGGCGTGATCTGCGGTTATGCGGGCGTGGGTGAGAACGCTCTGTTTTAAAAGACAGGCTGGTACTGATCGTTCGCTGACGTGATTGAATCAGGAGGGTCGGTAAAAATGTGTCGCGGTCGTCTTCTATACTGCGCAGCGTTGGGTACGGGTTCATCGTTCGCGGCGGATACCACTAACGGGCTGGGATGATTCGCGGCTTTTTCGAAATAACTACCTGTAAGTGATTTTATATACGCTCAGATAGAAAGCATCTCCAGGTCCTGTGGAGATCCTTATTCCGGACGTACCATGGGGCACCAGTGATTTTACGTAGGGCTCAGTTCTGGAGAACCTGCAACTTTTGAATACGATTTTGCGCATGTGCAAAGACCGAACAACTGTACGTCATAATCGGACGGATGCAAGTTTTGTATAAAGTGAGTTTGTCTGGGGGATATTTTACTCTTATGACAAAGCAAATGATAGAAACGACCTAAGACCATACGGCTTTGTTTCGCACTCTTTCTGTGTGTGAATCGAAATTTAAGTGTTTATCTAAAGTAACACCAAGATATTTCACCTCGCCGGCCCAAGGTATTTCGGCTTTGTATAGCCTGATGGTCGACGACGCATATATTTGAGATGGCGTCAATCCCAAGTCATACGTTTACGTTTATCGTTGTATATGGTGGTCAATAATGTTTAATAAAATGAAATTGGTTCTTTGTTATGAAAAAAATAATTGATTTGAAATTTATTATTGGAACGAAGTTCCATATGGCAGGCTTGGAGGAGATAGAGATTTTGCTGCGCGACCGAACTGAAAAAAATGTGATAGTAAAACAGTAACGAAAAGTGCATGGAATAAAACAGTTAAATGAGACGTGCGCAGGCGCGACAGTCGTATACATAAGCGAGTAGTGTATAATATCTTTCTCTTTCTCTTTTTTTGTAATTATCTCTATTTCTATGTAATTTTATGTTGTCAAACAAAAATAAAGAGACATATTTTGTTATTTTAATTGATAATTTGAATTACGATTACATAAAATTGAGCACGATTTTTTTTTCCAAATAGTGTCGATTCTACATTAGCCGAAAGAACTTCGTTCCTACCTGGTGTCCCACGACACCACATTCTTTTTTTTATTTATAAAATATATCAGCGGGTATATATATGATTGTTTATAAAAAATGTGTCTGAATGTTTAATTGCGTTTAAAAGTTACTGAAAAAAATGTTCCTAAACTTATTATTGATTAATCATAAATCAAAATGCCTATTAAAAATACAACGTTAACCCGCTACCAAGTGTCCTAAATTCTGTCTATTGATATATTGATAATTTCTGTAGGTGGTAGAGCCACGCTGAAGTTATTACTGGTTTCAGCATGAATGGGTCGGCTCGTTCGGGCTAATACTGCCAGAATACTTACAGAAAACCGACGTCAAATAACAGTGCTTGCATTGTAATGTTTCGTTCGGTCAGTGAGAGTGCCGGAGGTTCCCTTACACTCCCCCATATACAGGTTGGAAACGCACTTACAAATCCCCTGGTGTTGCTAGTGTCTATAGACGGTGGTGGTCACTAAACATCACGTGACCCACCTGTTCGTTTGCCTCTTATGATATAAAAAAAATATATATTGATGTATTAAAGAACCAGGTATTCTAGAATTCTTGTTCTTTTAACGTTGCCGGCTCTTGTACTAAGGTGTCGCAAAAAAGTCTAGTTACGTTAACTGCAAATTTTTGTTTTTCGTTATTCTGGAGAACTCATTGCGTTTTATGGGAAAAAGAGTATCCTGGATGTAGTCTTCTAATATTAGTTATCACCGTGTCAAATTTCGTTAAAATTGGTTCAGTACTTTCAGAGTAATTCGGGTTTATATTCTAGACTTTAATCCTTTATCCTGGAGAACCCTTTGCGTTTTATGAGACAAAAAGTATATTTGATGTAATCTCGTAATATTAGTTATCACTATGTCAAGTTTCATCAAGATTGGTTCAGTACTTTCAGAGTGATGCGTGTGCATAGGGACAGACAGACAGACAGACAGACAGACAGACAGACAGACAGACAGACAGACAGACAGACAGACAAAAATTGTAAAAGATTAATTTTGGCTTCTATATCGATAACATAGTCTACCCTGATTAAAATTTTCAAAAAATATTTAATGTACAGATTTCGACTTGTTACAGTTTTATTATAGTATATAGATATAGATATAGATAAGAACTTATACGCCTTTTGCGTGAATAGTTTTTTTATACATTTCAACCATTATGAACCGAATTAAATTTCGAATGAGGAAATTAAACACTACACATAAAAATTTGTATACCAATGCTAAAATCACACAAAGTATTATAATATATACCTAAAATAGATTGTTTGCATAACATTTAAAAATAAAAGGACATAAAATGTCTTTTATAAGTAAAAAAGTACTACATCCGAGGGAAAGGCTTCTTCTTCTTTGTTTATACATACTCTTGGTTCGCACCTGTTTTCTGCTTTTCTTTATTTTATTAATATTGTTGAAAATCGTTTTAAATATGAGTTACTATTGTTATTATTTTACGATTACGAGGAATACGTTAACTGTTCATTAATATGGGCGTAGTCGTGGTCAACAGCTAGTTTTATATAATAGGATTCAAGAAGAACAATTTCAATAAACTCAATTTTCCGATAATAAATATATGGAGGAGTTGTTGAGGCGTGTATGCTTGGTACACATATACGTTTCAACAACTCATACACATTTGAATAGTTAGCTAGGTTAGCTAAGATAGGTCGCGATTTTGCATGCAACAGGCAACAGCCAAGCCGAGGTGTGCCGTGCACCCTTGAGCTGGTTGCCAAAATAAAATCGACTGAGTGCCTTAAGCGCTCGCCTTAGTAATCCGGTGAAGCTGTTAAGACCTTGCTGAGTCTATAGCGTAGTCATAAAAAAAAAAATCAATAAACAATGCAGAATTTTTACATGTAACACCTTATTACTAATACTAACCACAGACAGAGTACACAAACCAAATATTTATTCTTCTCTGTCATATGAAAGTTGTCTTCAAACATATTAAAATTGTGAATCTAGATAAGGTATCTTCCTTTTGTCTAACATAAAACTTATTATTAAATAAATAAATTAAAAAAAAAACATATATACCAGTATATTTTCCAGATATGAAATCCTCTTTTTTCTTTTTCTGAATCGGTCTTTACTACGAGGGATATTATATGTTCCAGATATATATAAACGTCTTCAAAATGATAATACTTAATTCACTGGTATAAAAGTACACTAGCAATCCAAAGCCATAAAAAAAATCATCCCAAATTGTGTTACTCCGCTATATTTTACAAAGAAAGCCTCAAAACATTTTCTTTTGAAAACTAAAAAAAAAAGTCGTCTACAAAAAGGGTACTTATAGCCGACTACAACGCCCCCTATTGGTGGGACAAGGATGATAACGTTACGATTCAAATAAACGCGATATTTTGCGAGCCCGTCATAAAGAACACGCGTCTGCGAGCAGAGTCAGCGACTGCTTTGTGCGTTAACACGCTACGATGCGAATCCGACACGATTAATCGGATATATTTTGTTTTATAATCATTCCACATAGATTTAGTGACTATATAAGTCTATGTAATAACCTATATCAATAGTTTAATTCAACGTAAACAAAAAAATCAAAACAAAGCATGGAAATGCAAAATAAGTGCCATACACTCCTATAATTTAAAATGTGTTGTTAGACTTATTACACTAGAGTATATATTACCTTCTATTTACATTCATTAATATACATGTGTAAGGCTTTTTTTGCAAAATGTATGAACTGCAAACTGAAATCTAGAAGAAGGGTCGATTTGTTATTTTTTTTGTATATAATTCATAAATAAGATATTAACTAAATTAATCTGGATATACTTCTAGTATTCTTAAATAGAAGTTTATTTAGGAATAATACATGTATGGTAATATAAGCAACGCAATCTCCGGGTACAAAACGGTCGAACGCGCAGTATTAAAGGAGTCGGTGTAGATTCGTAGGTAGATATACAAGCCAATAAAAAATGTATTAAATTTTAACAAAGGTATTTTTACTCGTACAGACCTGTACCTACAATGTGTATATACAAAATTCTTAAACAAGTCCATGGATGAAGAAGCTTGAAATTTTGCTCAGAGTTTATTATATATCGTAGATAAGTAAGTACCATAGCAGGTTTTGTAACAGAGTGGCAATACTATCATGTGTCACTCTTGTGGGTTAGACTAAAATGGTTGTTTTATATTTAGCTAGCAATAAGTTGTGATTCTACGTTCTGTAAAATATACTAATATAATCCAGTGTATTTCTATAAACAATTGTTATTATTGGGTGATGGATACTATAACAAACACTTTCCTCTAACGCACATGAGTGACGCATGACAGTATTGCCATTCTATTACAGGTTTAATACTATTCCCTACAATTGTCATTTGGAGCATCTTCAGATCGATGTTAACTCTTCCGATGTGAGTGGCCCCGCTATCTGCGAACGTCGTGATCAACTGCCGACCAACAATGAGTTTTAATTACTTTTTATGGTGTTACTAACTTCTGTGTTGCAGTCAGTCTTAGCAGCGGGCAGTCAACTCCAGGCGGAATTGCAAAGTAATGTCCACTGTAATATTGAGTTTTTTTTGTTATTATATATATTTCAATTTCTGTTCAGATATAGGCACAGTCAGTATTAATTATAAAGTTAGATTATTATTTTAACTCACCTCATTATAGTTAGTACCTGGGCGACCGAACCTAGCTCAGTTCTTTAAAAATATTTTTAAATTAAAATGAACTTTGCCTTATAATTTTTACAAAAAGAAAATCTCTTTTGCTGTCACTCGGATTCGAACTGGGGTTACACGGATTTTCGAAGTAACCGATTTCCATCTGAGCTATTTTTGTTTTGACAGCGCCGACGAAATTTACCTTTATATTCTAGCTATATTTTTTCATTGCGTGAAAACTCAGTTAAAAAAGTTTTCTATTAAAAAATCTAGCTAGATCGATTTATCATCCCCAAAAGTACCAAAATACTATGTTTTACGGAAATAGATAACGCAGTTTCCAAATCCTGAATATATGCAAATATAAAAATATACAAGAATTGCTCGTTTAAAGGTATTAGATAAAAATGTACATAGGAGAAGTTATATCGTAGAGTATAAAACGGATTCTTGTGAAGAATAATACATACTCAACAAAGTAACTTCATTCTTTATTGACGTTAAACCGAGCGAGAGTGACAGATAAACCTATATCATCATGAAGTGTGCGCACTGATGGACATATCTCATTATTATTGAAATTTTATTGTCGTTTTACTATAACCCTTAAAGCCGGCGCTGTTATATTTACATATTCTCCATTATCGCTACTTGTTCAGTTGTGTTGCAGTTGCGCATGGATCTCCTAACTACATTTTAGATATATATAAGTATTCTTTATAAACTCAGTACTGCATAAGCGCTTTGAGATATTTCGAAATGAATTTTCTTCAATCGTGATATGAGAGCAAACTTCTAGTGCCGTACTTTACTACAAAGTTTTCTATGTCTATGTGTGATGCGAAATGGGTGAAGAATAGATACTTGGTTAGAGAGAAAGAAATAACTAATACGCTATACTGATACATAAATGAATAGGATATTATTAAACAAGTATATTCACGCTGTGAAATCAAGCAACATGGGCGAGTAGAGTTGTAAAAAAGGCGTCTATACGTACTTAAAAAAAAAAGTATGAACGGAATATTAGATAAATATATTTTAGGAGACTTGAGAATCATTACAAAACAAATTCCAAGAGTCTTTGGAAATTCTGTTTATTTTTATACGCATCGTATATAAACTAGACCAATTTTAATTAACTGTATGCTTATAGCTTATACATAGATTTCCATAATACGTTATATAAATTTAGTCAAAATTATCAATTTAATCCTCCGAAAACTTTTTCTTACTACTTCATTGGAAAACGTTTATTCAGAATGTAGATGTGTTATACATATAAACCTTCAACTGTGTTACAATAAATCGTTAAAGGAAAGAGATATAACTCTTCAATAGTTTCAGGGTTCTAAACCAACAACTTATTTCCCTTATGGCACTGAATATAAGCCCAAACAAGTACAAATAAATCTCCAAGGCTCTGAACAATTATACGAAACATCTCACGATTTCAAATACACAATGAAATTGTTAATTTTCTCATCAGGGTTGCCACGTTCCGGCAGCTGGCCAATTTAAACCTGGAGCGATTCCCACGGGGAGAATATTCGACGTGACTCGGTCGTGGGTAATTCGACTGCTTGTCAAACTGTTATTAAAGAAACATGACTATAGAAATATTGTTACAACGATACATTTTACTACTTCAAAATAATTCAAGGCAATCATAAGGGCAATCGTAAGCTTTCAGAAGATAATAAGACTATTTTGAACTAGTAGTTACTTTGAAAAAGCCGCGAATCATCCCAGTCCGTTAGTGGTATCCGCTGCAAAATACGACACCGTACTATAAAAGACGCCCTCGACATATTTTTACCGATCCTCCCGATGAAATAACGGCAGCGAACGATCAGTACCAGCCTGTCTCTCCAAACAAAGCGTATTCACGCCCACGCCCGCGTAACCACAGATCACGCCACCGTGGTCTGGGGGTAATGGGGGTAAATTTCGCTCCCGCACACCAGATTAGGGCCCCCTCGGCAGCGACTCAAGCCTAGGTCCGTTCCCTCGGTGTGGAGCCCTTGAGTGCGCTGCTCGCGCGATACAGTGACACAAAAATTTACATCACTGCTACGACACTACACGATCACCCCCACACACGTGCACGCTACACGCTTACACATGGAAGTGGGAGGGTTTTATTTTTTCCCTTATCGAACTGAAAAAACTCTAATTTTCCGGTAAAAAAATATATGGAGGGGTTGTTGAGGCGTGTATGCTTGGTACACATATGCGTCTCAATAGCTCAAACATATATGAATAGTTAGCTAGGTTAGCTAAGTTAGGTCGCGAGTTTGCATGTAACAGGCAACAGCCAAGCCGAGGTGTGCCGTGCATCCTTGAGCTAGTTGCCTAAATAAAATCGGCTGAATGCCTTAAGCGCTCGCCTTAGTAGTTCAGTGAAGCTGTTAAGACCTTGCTAGGTCAATAGCGTAGTCAGTTCGAAAAAAAAAAAAAACTATTTTGAAACGTTCTCCATTGTTGTTGCGCTCTTGTTGGCCTTAGCGTGATGATATATAGCCTCTCTAGCCTTCTTAAATAAATAAGCTATCTAACACTGAAAAATTTTTTTTAGTCGGAGTTCTTGAGATTAGCTCGTTCAACCAAGAAAACAAACCCTCCAGTTTTATAATTCATCGTATATAAAATTCTTCTGTATGTCTCTGAACTCCTCCTAAACGGCTGGACCGATTTTGCTTAAATTGTGTCTGCGTGTTCTAGTGGATCCGAGAATGGTTTAGATTTGCAATTGTACCCGGTAGGTGGCACTACGGTTGAGTTTTAGGTTTTTTTATGATCAAGGCATGACAACATGCGCCGGGTTCACTAGTATTTCATAAGTAATTGACATTTGGCATCGAAAAATAGTTTAACATTTTAGTTTATATATATTTGTATATACATTTATAAAATCGAAAGCTTCTCTTTGTAATATGAAATGCACGAGACAGTTGCAGACCTTGTTTTTGTTAATTTTCGATCTTCTAAACACACAGAAAGCCGAATGGGCCATTTTCATTCCCGTATTATTTCTAAATTACAGACTATAATGAATATAGAATATTCTAGATTCGCGTATAATCACTCTTATATGGACCATTATTCATATTTTATTTTATTATAGAACGTAATAAACCAATTCAATATTCATAACGTTAATCACTTCATCTTAACTAATATTAACAGTAAGAAAGCGAGCTTGTTTGTTGCACTTTCTCGCCTTCACTATTCAATCAATTATTCTTTTATTTTGCATATACATTATTTAAGATACAAGAAAGGATATAGGGTGGCCACTTATCCAAAACAAACATAGTAATCCCTACGGTTGTATCAAATAAACATAACATGAGCGAAGCCGCGAGCACAAGCTTGTATTCATATGATATTAATATTTTTATGCATTATTTATAACGCAATAAAAGAATAATTAATACATTTCACATAGATCAATATTCGCGAATCGAAAATGAATAGGCAGTCTACGCTTAAAAAAACATGACTACTATACAGTATACTAAACAATATAAAAAACACTATCAAGACATACCCAACAGTGTATGTACAGGCTGATCCATGAACAGGAAAATAGTCACAAACATGGATTAAAGACCATATGTGCGGTGATTGAAACTCAATCTATACTTATATTATAAAGCTGAAGAGTTTGTTTGTTTGTTTGGTTGAACGCGCTAATCTCAAGAACTACCGGTTCGATTTGAAAGTTTATTTTCGTGTTAGATAGCTCATTCATCGAGAATGCCTATACATTACACGTGATACATCATCACATTAAAACCAATAGGAGTGAAGCACTAATGAAGAATGTCTCAAAATCGGGCTATTTTTAGAGCATCTGCTACATGTCAATGTCAGTATTATATGCGTTGCCATGGTAACATGATAACATTCTATCGGAAATATTATCCGGGTTTATTTTATGTTCCTGTTCAAAAGTTTATTCTACGTTATTTTTAATTCCAATTTTTGATTATACGTAGTACGTTGCTATCGCAAACATTTTTAAAGTCTATTCTGTGCTGCTATTCTAAAAGGTTAGTAGTAATAATATTCGTCCATCAATACAGGCCAAGGAATTAATCCATACTGCCAATTCTGATGTTGTCAATATAGGTGTTCGGGGTGTAAGGGGTGCCGACTAACATCTTAAGACTTGAGACACCCAAGCCAACCTCACCTGCACGTGGTGCACCGTGCTGAACAACGAACGAGGCAATGGCGATAGCGGGGTGGTAGGGTTTTACAGCCCGACTGGGTCGCAACCACCATGTATATGGCGAAAAAGCCCGTCATAGTGACTCGCTTCTGCGTATCTCGTTTCGGGATCAGCCTGTGCATACCCAGTACCGGATGACTTTCGTCATTATGGCCGGCATAAGAGCGGCAACCGGCGATGGATAATCTGTCTATCGGTGGTTGCCGATGTTTTTGGATTGTACTATGCTTAACATCAGGCACAATGCAGTCACTATGTCGTGTTTCAATAAAATATATATATATATATATATATGTAGTTCTTATGTATTCTCTGCCCAGTTTTCTTCTATGTCTAAGTTAATGTAAAGGTATAAGCACCAAATGTTCTATATAATACTTCGTAAATTTTTATCTTCTTAATTTTCAAGACCTCAGAATACATGCCCCGGGGTATTATTTTTCATTCATTTAACTTATACACAATGAACAAACACTATTACATAAAACGCCATCAATTTAACACATATAGAGTCAAATAACACAAGATTATGAATAACATATAAAATCCCTAGAGACCTGACAGACTGACATCCCGCCAAAAACTCCTCAAAAAGTTTATTCTACGTTAGTTTTGTTCCCAGTTTTTGGTTTGTGATATGTTACGTATTATAAGGATAAAGTGTGTGTACTGTGTATATAATATTAAAATAAATAGTTTTTGATGAAAGGTGCTACAAATATCTTTTTTTTAATTCTGTCAATATGTCTGTTTGTTTATTTGTTCCGGTTAATCTCCGAAACGACTGGACCTATTTGAACGGTTTTTTCCTTAGAAATTACTATGCTATTGACCTAGCAAGGTCTTAACAGCTTCAACGGACTACAAGTAATATTTGAACGGGAATTTTACGGGCAAATAACTAATTAGCTGTTTTATTTTAAGCTAGCGGGTTCAGCAGACGATACCCGCCCTAATAATAAGACAAACTATACCTAAACCTTGCCCAAGAATTATTTTATATATTGGTAAAAACGGCATTAAGATGAGTTTTTGATCTTATCGCGAACACACATATAGACAGACGTGGAACACGACTTTGTTGACACTATGTTGTGATGAACTGTTATCCGTGCATTGGTATGTGTGAAATTGACCAAAAATATGTTGTTCACTGTAAACATACGCTTGTGACGTACAATGTACTAGACTCCAAGAATAAATATAATTGAAAGTCATATGTGATTTAAATTATAGCAAGGTATATTAATAACTTGATTATATCAACAATATGGACATATTATATCTATATAATAAAAGATTTAACACATATTATTCAATAGTGTATAGCTTAATATTTTCATTACTTTCTTACATAGTGTGAGTGATCACTGAGGGTGATACATAGATAGTAGTTTAAAGTTCCAGCTATGTGACTTATGATAAATCCCATCCAATTCGATACACTATTAGTATTCACATATATAATGTACATGTTACCTGTTACTGTAGATGTTGTGCGTGTCATACTTACAAATATTTTTGAAAGAGTATTATTGTTATTTACTCATGTAATAACAATTTTAAATTTATTTAATATATTCAAAAAACGCGTGCGAAGCCGCGGGTAACAGCTAGTCTATAATATATCTACACCATCACACATTGCATCTTTCTTCTTCATAATTCTTTTGAAATGCACAGACATACACACTAAATATCAGATAACATATATATCAGTTCTCAATTGGCTGTATATACAGCTATAATGTCTAATTTGAATACTTTTATTATATTGTATATAAATTGTACAATGTTCACAATATTTGTAATTGTCTCCTACAACACAGTGTTTACTAATTTAGCAAACAAGGAGCTTTCTCTCTGTAGAAATGTAACAAAGTATCAAATAAAGATTATTACATTATTATTTAGCAAAGCCCCTTCAATGTATGAGTACCAAGGTAAAACTTATTTTAATAAGTTACCAATCCAATCAAATCCTTTAGTATGATTTTCATTAAGCAATACAAAATGTTCTATCAAATACAAAATTAAACCCACATTCATACTAATTTGGTTAATCCATCCATCAAATATGATCCACTATGACGACACAGTGACTCGTTTTTTTTTAACAATATTAAACATACAAACCGAATGGTCGTTGATTATGAACGTGGAATTTATTTTGTTTCCTCATTTGGTCCCGTCATACAAATAAATTTGAATAATGTCGGTTGTGGATTTCTGTACCGTTCGGTAAAAAATATATAATAGATGTGGGATAACACACGGTCCGGTTAAGTTGAAATCCCGCTATATTATAAATCTGGTTACTGATCATGATATTTGTAAAATATGATTAAATATTTAACATTAACTTATGTTATAACGCCAATTGATAACAATTCTAAGATACACAGGGTAGTGCAAAAGTCACAAAACTCTTAGATAGTTTTAAAGCCTACTGAGTCAGAGGTCATAAATCATATTTGATATCTGTCTATATTTAAAAATCTTTGAGATATACAATATAAGTCAATACATAGTGACATAATTTATACAAACATAAATGCACGCAAAATCGCGGGCGGTCGAATATAAAGTCGAGGCTGTCATAAGAACTACCGACAGAAGTGAAAACTCACAGCGATGGAATAACTGCGTTATTTTTTTAAATTATTAACATTAGTCTGGTTTTATCTATTGGCACTCCAGACAATAATAACATACATATTTATTGATTTTATTAATCAGTCAGACATAAGGGCTGCGAAAGTTCAATACAAAATACACGTCGCTAATCTGATGGAAGGGCAATATGTAACGAGCATGTCGAGAACGGTTCACTAGCATATCGCTGACGCAAACCCAAAAGGTTTTCTTCTACCAAAAATCACTTAACACTGAAAAGTAATTTTTACTTCAAAAATCCTTAATAATTTATTATTTTTTATTGGAAGTAACTGTCAAACTCCGTTCGAAAGACAAAATCTCGTTAAATCGCAAAAGAACATACCCAATGATCGACTTAACGAGATTATGTTATATTTGAATTTCAAATGCATTCCCAGTAACGGAACTCGTATATTGAGCAAAAAACGGTAAAAATACTTCGCATCCTCTGAGCTAGGGATTAAAATGTGCTTCGGTACTAAATTAATACCAAATGTGTTCCGGGATATACTGAACTGCCAATGAACGTGTGTATTGTCAATTGTTTTTAATACAAAGAGACGAAATATGTATTGTTGTTGAATAACTACACGAATTTTATATTTTATTGTTGTCACGTATAAAACAAGAATTTTTTTTATTTATTTTTGCTATACTTTGATTGAATCCTGAACATTTATATCAAAGTTCGGACATAGAGATGATATTTTGTCGGAAAAATATGATGTAGAATGAATCTAAATTTATCTTTTAAAAAATCATGTTACTATATCTCGAAGTGCAGAGGTTGCAAGTCCATATATTCAGCCGAGAGGTCCTAGATTCGACGTGTTCATACAGTCCGCGTTAGTTGTAAGATATCTATATTAGGTGTTAAATAGTATATTTGTACATAATTTATTTAATTATCTGATATATCTGTTTTCAACTTACTATTAGTATAACAAGAAGCCATTACCACATTTTTTTTTCTTATATCCACATAGATACACAAATGAATAAGTGTTATATATTAAGATTTGATAGTAAATGGGCCTTTAACTATTGGTTTTAAATTGATAATTAATGAGATAAAATTAGGGAATGTTCGTTACTTCATCACGATACTTTCACGGACGGCTCAGGAATGTATTATTTATGTAACAAATATTAAGAAAATTTTGAAACTAAGTAATAATCGAAATATTCATGTTGTGTAACTATACAAAGCGCTTTACAAAAGCCTACGATCGTAAACAAGTTTTAACGAGGTTTGCTACGTTGCTACGCCGTAGCAGTGCTACGCTTCTACGAATCTATACATCCTAACGCTACATCACTTTTACATCGTTTTTTCTAAACTATTCTCAAAGCAGGCTTGAAATGATTATACAATACAAGTTACAAAGACAAATTGTTACCTTAAAATATGATAATTTTGACATAAATAATTAGTACTCGTAGTCACTGTGGTGGCAATCACGCATTGCAGATTTCTTCCTATTATTTTTTACTGTATTCGCTTCCATGTCAAAAATGGGACTGTCCCCCAACTCACGCTTAAATGTTTCTATTTTCCACACTCGCGGACTCATCATTTACTTATTTATTGTACAAGTTTTGGCTTTAGCTATATAAATATATCATGTTACAAATTAAAAATGGCATTTATTAAAAATATAAAATGTAATATTACAAATTGGTCAATGGGAATGGAAACAATTAGGGCCATAAATAGAAAAATCTTCGTATTTTTAATCTATTACATCGCTGAGCAGTGATTTTATTGTCTATGTAATGTATGTATTTATTTACTTGACAGAATAAAAATCTGTGCCATCTGCGAAAATGTTTACGGTTTTACTGTATATATTGAGTATTTATATAGTAGCTGTGTAACTATGTTTATGCAAATATACACAGTGACGGTTTCAAATCGCCATCCTCCAGGGCGACATCTGCCTCAAAGCGATAATGTCGAGTAGAAATTATTTCACTATACAAAACTATGTGGTTTTCTGTATCCTTATATCCTTATGCAAGTAAAATAAGTTCGATCTTAATTTATTATATTATTAATATTCGATCTTATTTTATTCATAATGACCTTTGCTAGATTTAAGAAGTTGAAAATAAGTATACTACTACGAGAGAATTGTTTGTAACTTGCTACACGCTATCGTTGAAATATAATACAATAAAAGGAAGGCACTATGATGGTTAACATGGATTACGTCATACTTTTACAATTGCCCTCTTCGTTGCTTTTCTTTTGCTTTATATATTAATTTCCTTAAAACAGATTTTAATATAATCAGGAGCTCTGCCCTTTACTATTTTAGGATTGAATCTTGAATATTTTAGAAAGTCAAGATTTTAGTTAAATAATAATAATATTAATGTAAGTTTTAGCTTTAACACAAATCTTTCCTTATGATTTTAGACTTTCACCTATTAATAACAAAACAAACGTTATAGATATTGTAGAAAATATTCTGTAAATTTTTGGTGTTGTTTATATTATGTCGTAAAATTCAAAAGTAGCTTACCAAACCAGACGGAAACCGAGATAACAGAACGACGCTCTCTTTACCTCGTGCAGAAGACATTGTTTCAGTAAAAAACTCTATTCATTTCTTCAAGAATACACCACAATATTTTAAAACTTGATTAATAATTTGTAATTTATAATGTACCCGAAAAATCCTTAAGTGATTTAAAAAAACTCTTTCCCCTATAAAAAGAATTATATTATCAGTGAGGAATATATATTTTATACTAGCTGTGTTCATGGCTTTGTTGGCGTGTATTATGTTCCGTGAATCTGTGGAACAATATTCCGGCCAGTGTGTTTCCTCCTTTCTATGACATGGGGTCCTTAAATAACGTGAAGAGACGCTTACACAGGCCGGCATGCCAGCGGAAACCGGCGATGGATAGTGTCTCTCGGTGGTCGCCACTGTTTTTGGATTATACTGTGCTTACGATCAGGTATAGTACAGTCACTTTGCCGTGCTAAAATAAAGAAAAATATTGATTTTTGTAATAAATAGTTAAAACATTTGTTACTAAATACGAAAAGTCGGTCGCTCAGTCAGGGAATCCAATTTACACTTTGTGTAAACACTGTACCTACTTATTAGGGCAGAACTTCGCCTTACAATACTGCGACATAGAAGTGCGTGCAGATTAACGACATCTTGCCCTTTTGTGTGATAAACTGTGGAAGTCAAAACCATTACTATTTACCTAATTTTCCCCAAAATAATTTAGTAACACAAAAATAATAATAACAATCAAATTATTGATATTTAAGTATAGATATATATACCTAAATATATATTTAAGATACGTAATCTTCAAATGTTAAAGAATCATTATGTATCGAATTGATGCATCTGTAATATGGTGGCGCTAGTGTCAATGTTCCAGTCGCGTTGTAATCTCGCTTCTCGGATGTGTTGTTGCGGTAACGTATAACTATACGTTAAATGGTACAGTAGGTGATATGCTGCCTAGTGACTTTTTGACGATAGAACGGAAATTTGCGCCGACATTATTGTTACATGTTTAGTATTGTCATTATATATTGTGTTTTATTTATTACTGTAATGAGTTGCGACCACAGCCGTGACAATGTAAACTTCATAATTCTGGTTTATTCGATAGATTATAAACAATATCTAGCTATCTATTAGATGTTTAAATAAACGAAATATGTCGCTAATATACGGTATCTTCATTAACTGAAAATAATTTATTCTAAAGATATGCTTATACATCAAAGGCTACATCTTCTTTGAAAGATGGTGTCTGGCGTTCAGCGAGACAACGACTTAAGCTCCTATTTCGCTATGCCTTTCATATGTTTCCTCATACTAAAGAGTAGAGCGATATATTTATATCAGTACAAATACTTTTGGACGATAGTTTAAGCATACTTGTGTATACATAGGTAATAGTTTACGTTGTACTCAATATTAAATGAGATTGCGTTGAAATTTTAAACACATATCATTTAAATATTCAAAAGTTAATAGACTTCCCTCATTCAAAAAATAAAACACTGTTTGATGTGCTCGAAGCAGTACAAACGAGTACAGAAGTGTTTCAAAATAATTTGGACAAAAGTTAAAATGCGAAATGACACTCATATTTCTACGTCATTGGCTCTCTCAGCCGAACATAAATTTGAATAACCGTGGAACAGGATTTGTTCTTAATTTGAAATTCAAATTATGTAACGGGAAAATGTAGGCTCATCGTGAAAAAATGTTGCCATACAAATTTAATTAACATAGACAAAGGGAAAAAAATTTCACCGTTCGCTATAAACACTTCGGACGCTTTCGTGTACGGTTCGGGTGTTTTTTCCGATATCTCGCTATTCACATTTGCATAATTCGACGATTTCTTATGATTTATATCTCCTTCCGAATGCTGAATGTTCAATAAAAATGTTTGCTATTTTCATAATAAATTATTACTGTACAAACGAACAAATTTGATTCCGCACTGAAAAAATAGCTTTACAAAACAGTAGCACAGCTATAATATTTTATACGGCTTTAATCCTTCCTTTTCAGTTTCAAACCCTTCACGTCTAGAGTTTGGGTAAAGGTTTAGTATGTTTCCAAAAACATATGTATCGAGAGAGTTACTGCGTCCGTGCTATTGACTATATCGGAGAAGTTACTATTGATTGGCTACTATTTACCTCGTTATGAAAGACCATTGGCTGAAGGTATCGTTGGTCATACGTCTTGATTGTTATTGGCTGTCAGCGTTGACTGAATGCCTTAAAAGGCAACCAATGGCTAGATACTGGACATTCTCGCTCGGACAGTTGGGCTAGTCACATTTATGGACAATTTGTAATATTGTACAGTGATGTATGATAGGTGGTAGAGCCACGCTGAAGCTATTACTGGTTTCAGCATGAATGGGTCGGCTCGTCCGGGGTACTACCACCCCTCTCACAGAAAACCGACGTGAAATAACAGTGCTTGCATTGTTGTGTTTCGTTCGGTCAGTGAGAGTGCTCCCTTCCTCTTTCCTTCTTTCCCTTTCCTTCCCCTCCCCTCCCATATACAGGCTGGCAATGCACTTGCGACTTCCCTGATGTCGCTAGTGTCTATGGACGGTGGTGATCACTTAACATCACGTGACCCACCAGTTCGTTTGCCTCCTTTGATATAAAAAAAAAATGTATTTATATATCGGTTAACGTTTTTATTGGCTTAATATTAGTGGATTCATTGTTTGAATCAAAACCGTGACAGCTCTATGGTTAATGTCATACTTTCACGTAGACGCCATTTTTGTATTCACTCTAACATATATGCAGTTCACGGACGGTCTTGTAATATTGTTTATTTTCTCACAAAAAATAAATGATACAATTTATTGGACAAAAGCGCTAGACATTAAAGGTTTAATTTGAAAACTAATATAAAACTAAAAATGATAAATTAATATGCACCGCGCAAAAATAAATACAAACGTGTTTTGTGAGACGTGTTAGTGGCTAATCTAGTCCAGGCGGAAGTTCAAAGTAACGTCCACTATAATATATAATGATGGATCTTTGCAAAGTAATGCCTTTTCTATTTAACATCAAATATGCATTGTTTATTAAATTCGTAAAATTTGCCATTCAATAGTCCAAGCCTTGGTTTGGCCAATTTGGCAACCTTGTCCTAATTACTATTTCGACAGAATGCCTCTTGCACTCAACAACATCTGATCAGATCAAGAGCATCTAATCAGTTCAAGAAAAAAAATGTATATAACTTTCTATGGTGCTCACCAAACAATAATCCCATGACCATTTTAAGTTTGTTTTAATTCATATGACTTACACTTACCTATATACTACTAATTTATTGCTGTGATTATTACATATACGCATATATACAAATACATCTGTGTATTATAAACTAAACATCTATAGTGATTTACAGTGTTACTATTTAGTGTCTAAACCCACTTGGCCATAATTGAGTATCAGCCCTGGGGTAATTTCCAAGAGTGGCAGCCAGCAAGCACATGTTGAATTATGCGTCATTGTAGCAATACCATGGCATGCTTAATTTTTTTTACTTATTTATGCTATTTGTAACTCTCTTTTATTCACTATTATATCGTCTGTATATTTCCTATAATAAGTATATTTTCTCTCTTTCTTACTTTTAAATGAAATAGGAACTCGAATAACTTATATTTATTCTTAACACTCGCATGCATTCATTCGAAGCGCTGAGTTAAGAAAGTCCATTGGCTTGTTACCTAATAAACTTCCCGTCCATTCCTCTGTTGACTTGCATGCAATTAACTCAGAGTTAAAGGAAACGCAGTTCCGTCTGTACACACACAGGACTCGAGTTACTGAGGCGTGTTATTCCCATACGGATATTAATCTTGCTTTATATCTTTTTTATAGTTTATACATTCTGGCGTTTGATTTAGATCCCTTTTGACCTTAAATTACGACCTTGACTAATGTGGTAAACACACCAAACTTAGAGTAGACAGACTTTCAAGAGCAACTACCAGGATACCAGAAAACTAACATGAAGTAACAGTGCTTGAATTATTGCGTTTCGTTCGGTCAGTGAGAGCAAGGCCCACCACGCCCTCTGCCGTCCCTCCTTTCCCTGCCCCCCACCGTCATAGGCTGGCAACGCATCTGCGACCCCTCTGGAGTTGCTGATGTTTATAGACGGTGGTGATCACTTAAAATCAAGTGACCCACCTGTTCGTTTGCCCCCTATAATATAAAAAATAACGTGTGTTAAATTTTTTTATGCTTCGGTTTTCCGCGGGGCATAACTAATACAAAAACAAAGCTATTCTTGATAATTTACACGCTTCAAAGTAAAAATAAATTTATATCGAATGAAACGGTTCATTGGAACACGGGTTTCCAGAATGTTGTGGTAATGATTGAAAAGCGGCGTGTATACATCAGAAATCCACAGAGATAATGAATAACAACCTATACTTAATAATTGCACCTGAGTCCTTTATACACTGATCTACAGAATACCTTTTCTCAGCTTTATCGATATTCAAAAATATAAAACCAGTACCGCGTGATCTCACACATCTAGCTTGGAATACACACATAATCTTTATTTATAAAAGGCGTTTTTTTTTATAGTGAATATTGTTTATAATATCTTGTATGTGCTCAGTTCTTTGTACATCCATTGCAACCATATTAACGAGAACAGAGTCCCAGGAATGAGGTTGTATAGTATATAGTTGTGAATCTAAATTCTAACAAAAAAAAAAAACAAACATATTCAGAATATATGAATAATGAAATATAAGTCAACGGGTCTGCTAGCAACATCTGACGGCAGTAGCCACTTCATTGTTCAATGTGCCAGCTGTGACCCGAGCAAAGAGATTCAACTGCACCTTATAATAATTTAGAAGACCACAGGAGATAAATACTAATTCAGTTGCCTGTTGTTGTCAACTGTTTAAATGATCTATAAAAAGTCTATGTTATCCATAAATAACATTTCATGCAAAACACCGTAATCGTTAAATTTATTTTTAATGCCATCTACATGCTAGTTTCCGTACTACATTGTTTTGCTTTAAAGATTTCATGTATCAAATTTCTTTTTAAACTTCATCTACATAATCTACGGCGTCCTAACTACCCGCTCTAGATTTACAGGAGTCCATTCAACTTATTAATGTGGCGTTATAAATTACTAAATGATTTAGACTCATACACGTTTGTTCATATTTCTGACACTGACAATTTCTCAAAGCCAAAAAACCTATGTGTGGTATCAACAAGCAAACGATTATTTTTTATCGTGCGTAGGTTTAAATTTATAATTACTCTACTAAATTCATTAAAACAACGTGAAAGAATAATTATAACCAACATTAGATCCTTAATTAGATACTGATTATTATTACAAAAAAGAGATTCAGAGGTAAACAATAAAAATGGCTACTACGCGTCATTTGATAACCAAAAACTATCGCCGATTTTTTTGGGATTCACATATCTAAATAAATGAAAATTCGATGTTATGTTTGTCCACGATGAACTATGAAACTACTGAACCGATCTTCATGAAAGTTAGCATTTATGTATAATTTGGTCTAACTTGAGAGATAGGATAATTTATATTTCGATTAATGGCCTCAATATTTTTTTGATTATAAATTTTCAATGTTTGTCAATGTTGATTATTGAGATTAATTGTTAGTGTCATCGGTGTCGAACAGATGTCGCTTTAAATTAATTTGTTGAAAGAAAACTTTAGGACTGATTGTTATAGATATATCATAGACGGCGACACCTTTAAATTTTGACTTCCTTTTTCAACCCCAGTTTCTTTTGCGGTGAACATTTTGTGTTAATCTATTTAGTGCGTATCCTTGCTTTTTCTGTTACTAGTTTTTAGGCAGAACCCATAATTGAAAATAGTTTATTATAACTATAATTAAACATGTAATAAGTCATGGTGACCTAGTGGTTTGACCGGTGGAATATTATTTCGATATCCGCAAGTTCGAACCCCGGCATGTACCATCGAAGTTTTCGGAATTCGCATCTATTTACTAATTGAAATTGCTAACACTATCGACTGACGGTGAAGGAATACATCGTGAGGAAACCTGTACCTGAGAAATGTTCTTGTAGTACTACTGTATGTGGGAAAAATATAGAACTGTGGATTTCTCAGTTTGAAATCGGCAATACGTCGTGTGTTCGCGTAGTGATTACGCCCATACCTTTCTTCGGGAAGAGGCCTATGGCCCTGCAGTGGGTCTCTTACAGGCTGATGATGATGATGTAATAACAGAGCTACAGTAACGCATGGCAAGACCAGCTAGTCTTGTATAGAACTCATATTAATAGACACTCCAGAAGCTTTAATGTCTTTGTACCCATCAGAGTATTGGTAAAGGAGAAAAGTATTATAGTAATAGTGCCACAGACCTCCTATGGGTGACCGAGAACTACTTGTTATGTCAAATACTTGTCGAAGTATGTAGACAGGCTTATAACGTTCGTCGATAGTTGCATTAAACTTCAACAGTTCTGTACGTATATTACATTTCATTTATCAAGAGACACTTAAGTCAATTAGATATACTGGCATATACTTTATTCATTTTTTTTATTTGTTATTTATGCTTCTATAACTATGCCCGTTACTCTCTACACTTTTTTTCTTATTTATAGAATTTCTACTTCAAATAATACCATTAAAAATGAACAAATATAACTTTTTGTTTCACTCACAAAGTATAAAATAGTAAAGCTGATCGTATGAAAAGTGACTGACACTGCGCTTTAAACACACAGCAGTAGCAGAAATAACAACTAACAAAGAACCATCTATTGGCAAGATTTAAAAAAATACTTTATGGGTTTGAGCATTTGTCGACAGTCTCACCTGACTGACTGACTTAAGTACAGCTGCCAGAAAATACTAACAGATGCTTGACGACAGTTTTTGAATTTGAGGGTGGTAGCTTACCAGGTGGATTTAAGCATGAAACTGTCAACAAACTAATTTAAAGCGCCATCTGTCCGAGACTGATGAAATCTATAGCTAATAACAGTAACAGTGAACATAATTTAATTAATGGTTTAAAAATATTGAGGTCATTAATTGAAATACAAATTATCTTATCTCTCAAGTTGGACCAAATTATACATAAATGCCAACGTTTCATGAAAATCAAGGTTGAATCATTTCGTAATTTTTCGTACAAATATCTTTACATCTCTGTATCTTTATTTATTTAGATGTCACGAGTATTACGCATTAAATTATATTATTGCAACGCCAACATTGATAACAGTATTCTTGACTATGAAGCCTGTCGGTTGTAACTGTCCACAAAAATGATTTAATTTTAACAAATAATAAAAATTTGTTGGGAACACAATATTTTATTCCAGTTTCCATGATTAACGGAAGTGTTCGCAAACGATTACGTCAGTGAGAAATATAACACCTTATTCGTTTCGATTTAATTAAAGTTTTCGATGGCCGCTCGACGCGACGCACGTATGAACGCGTTCGAGTAGATTACTGCGATTTCTTTATTGTAAGTAATTATTCATTAATAATGAAAGAAATGTATTCCTACACACAGAAACACGATGTGTACAAGTTCTTTATTCAAGTATTTACATCTTTCACTACTGTGTGATTAGTGACTTCTTGGGGATATCTTTATTTTACTGTTCCATGTATCTTATTTAACGTTCAGAGTATTCTTGAGCATATCGTGGCTCGCTTGTATATTCGTTAAAAATGAGGGATAGAAGTATTCAGAATGCGATTAAAATTTTATTTATGGTATAAATAAAATTTTGTAGGTGGTAGAGCCCCGCTGAAGCTATTTTTGGTGTCAGCATGAATGGGTCGGCTCCTCCGGGATAGTAACACCCTTCTCACAGATAACCGACGTGAAATAACAGTGCTTGCATTGTTGTGTTTCGTTCGGTCAGTGAGAGAGCCGGAGGCCCACGTCTCTTCCTCTATCCTGCTTTCCCTTTCCTTCCCCTCCCCATTCTCCCATATACAGGCTGGCAACGCACTTGCGACGTCCCTGATGTCGCTAGTGTCTATGGACGGTGGTGATCACTTAACATCACGTGACCCACCAGTTCGTTTGCCTTTTTGATATTATAAAAAAAAAACGATAAAATAAAGAAAGTTTTGAAATTGGCTACTTTTCAAATGTATCATGTATGTTCAGTTTTTTTTTTATAAAATGTATTTAATTACTTAAAATACTAGTTTAGAAAACAAGCCAGTCATCGAGAGGAACCGGTAAGAAACTCCAACGGGTTTATCCTTCATGATACATATTTTCACAAACATACATAGTTACAGTCGTTTTTAATGGTTGCACAGAGAGAGATGAGATTTTCTGATGTCATCATCGTTCACATATTAATCCACCCTATAACAGCTCTATAATAATAATATCCTATAGACAATAAAACCTTGACATGGTGTTTGAACTCACTATTTGGCAAATCGGCAATGTACTATGGGCCTTTAATATAAAACCAAACACCAAAAAATCTTTTATTGGTCCGTGTATCCGAACGTATCGGTTAGTAAACGGTTAGTAGGTTGTAGTTACCATACTTTTAATTGAAACATTTTATATCGGTAGTTTTGAAATTAAATAAAAAATCTCACTATAACTTACCACAATGCGTTCACGCTGGAAGCAGTCAACGTCGAAATTGGAGAAGCTTTCAATAACTGAACTGATCAATTATACCTTTGATATATCGGACACGAGTGCTTTTTACTTCAAATTCCAATACAATAGAATGCATTCTTTCGGATAGTTTTGTTATAAAATTATCATTTTTCGATTAATATGTTCAGAGTTCCCGCAACCTTTTTTAAATCTGAATTTTGTGACTATTTAAGGATCCGATTATACGACTGATTCACATGGTATCATCAACATAGTCATTCATAGATCGAATTTTTTCGGTAACACTCGGCACTCCTAGTCTTACCAATTCGCCCTTGATACAAACTTCTGCGTCACTCGGCTCGGTCATTCTATTACTTCGCTCTAAGGGCTATAGCGTTATATTAGAAGCCTTTTTACCTATCACGATAAATAGGCAATAAATAGTTGAAGATTTTGACGGTATCTTGGAGTGTAATGGATTTTATATTTTAATCGTAACCTTGTGTTATATGGTTACCTATATGTTGTAATGTTGTTGGTATTTTACGTAATATAGATCGGTTATTGTGCATAAGTAAATGGGAAACAATAGTAGACATAATCTGACTTGCCACAAAAACTTCCTGTAAAGTTCTAAAAACACGGCCACTATCTTCTTAGTTCATTGCAATTCATTGAAATGATCTCAAGAAACATTTAATATCATCATCACGATGCCTTTATTAAATCTTGATCTTAGGTCAAGACATCTCGTACTACAAACAATCACTTGAGCCTTATTACACACATAATATCTAGATGTATCCACAGATTTACAGCGAAATTTTTAATGAAAAATATAATTTATAAATATCGTGCATATTAGAAAAATAATTAAAGCGAAAAAAAAGATACATTTTTTGGAATAAATGCAAATGACACCTCTGGGGTCAGTATGAAGCCATTTAAAGTAATATGCAGATTTCTCTCCGACAAGCTACGACGTATATAATATTTTATGCTAGCTCGTTTATCCATTTTATTACTTTATATTAATATATAAAATATCTAAAAATATATAAAAGTATACACAAATTTATATTTGACAATTTCAGTAAATTATTATTGTAATTAAGATGAGGGCAGAACTAGCGTGATTATATTAAAAACGAGACACTCATAAGATACAATAGAAAAACTGTGTACCGTTTTGACGTAATGCCTAAGGGTAAGGCTAGTGAGGAATTGTTCTTATGTGTGGCTGCCAGAACAGATCTATAAATGCCTGGCGACAGACTTTCAACTTGAAAGTGTTGGCTAGTCAGAAGGGCTTAGAAGACGCCCTACCACCATGCTATGATTTCATACCAATATTTTCTTTTGTTAAAACCACTACTCACAATAATCTTCAATGGAGAGTAGGACCTGAGAAGTAAAAATAACAGAGACGACGTGAATGTAAATATTATTTATGTTGCATTAAAATAGAGAATTTCCTACACGCTATATAATAAAAAACACGTAAAAAACAAAATTGAGACAGCTAAAATATGTAGGGTTGAATGCAAATGATCCTCGTGGGGTCACTGCGACCGCATTTAAAATAATACGCGGAGGTCCAGCGAGACCGCAAAGGCGTTGTAGGGTTCTGAATAACGTTTTAAAATGTTAATTATTTTTGTGAACTCACACGATTTCTAGTCTATTCTAAAACTTACTTGATTTTTTTTAATATAATCTTCTAAATTTTAATTAATATCTGTAATATCTTGCATACTGTGTATATTAAATACTAACAGCCGTATGTAAAAAACAGCGATTAATAAAATCATCTGAATGTATTAAGTTCATTTACTTAATTAATTTTCTCTCTTGATTCACGTCCACATTAAAAGTACAATATTATATATATTTTGTAGGTGGTAGAGCCAAGCTGAAGCTATTACTAGTTTCAGCATGAATGGGTCGGCTCGACCGAGGTAGTATCACCCTCTCACAGAAAACCGACGTGAAGTAACAGTACTTGCATCGTTGCGTTTCGTTCGGTCAGTGAGAGCGCCAGCGACCCACCTACCCTCATCTTCGTTCTCCCCGTCCTCTCCCACCCCAACAAGGCTGACAACGCACTCGCGACTCCCCTGGTGTTGTACGTGTCTATGGACGGTGGTGATCACGTAATATCAGATGACCCATCTCTTCATTTGCCTTCTATGATAAAAAAAAAACAATAAGTTTTGATAGATTGAACCGATTTTAATGAAATATAGATTAAATGTTATATAAATATATGTTTCATGATTTTCTTGAAGAAGTTTCACCATCAACGCAGTATTTTAGCCATAATGCGTACTCATAGAAACAGGCGGATGGACAGACATTTTTAAAATTGACTGAAATGTATTTTATTACTTCCTAGACACAAGCAACTTCTTTTTACTAAAATCTAAAGTACAGACAATTTAGATTTACATTGTTATTATTAGTATACATATAGGCTTGTCTATGTACATATTTTTTTAAAATTTATACTAAAGAAATTTACATTTTGTTCTCTTACGCCAAAACTACAAAATATAATCAAAGGTTTATGGGTAATGGTAATATATGGTACCTTTCATCCGGCAAAAGTCCTATTTTCTAGGTGTAAATCCTTTATTTGTGTAAAATCTCACCTGATGTTAAAATTAATGCGATTAAAGTTGATAATACCCTAAAATTTGAAAAAAAAAACTAGGATTTAAGTGAAAATGCGGAACCCACGTACATTTCGTTAAATTTTAAAATAAACTAAATTTAATTTTACCCGTTACTAATATTTTAGGATATTTCCAGTATCTTAAAATTTTGTACATGTAAAATATGAATATCATAAAAAAAAACGAAAAACCTTAAGAACAGCAAAATTTGTATTCCGTTGTCGTTGTATAAGAACGTCAATTCTTAAAAAAATTAAACATAAACGGCTAAAATTGGATTTAGCTAATTTTAAAATGTAGCGACACATATAGATGCTTTAGGACAGACCTTACAGGATGTCTCAATATGCGACCACTACGCTATCATTGCTTGGTAAAGAAAATAAATGAAAAGATTCAACAAGAAATATGTAATTTCAAATTGAAAAACGGATGTTTTGCGAAGGAAATGCTTAGAATTTCCGACATACTTCCTAGTCTGTGTATATTTTTCTCATAAACCATGACATAAACGCTGCAACAAAGGTGTGTATTAGCAAACAATTTCGATAGCTGAACCGCCGAGCGAGCTTTATTCCGGCGCTTCAATGCGTTTGCGTTCGAACCCATTCGGCTATAACTAGACTACAACGCTTTTACACTAGTTTTATCTGGGATATTCTCGAGGAAACTGGATTTCAATTTGCAATTGAATGGAGACTGCGGTATTAAATATATTTTTTGTACTACAATCTCCGCTGATATTAAATATATCTATCCATATAATAAGTATGTAAGTTTAACGTTTTAAATATTTGTGACAAAAAATAATGCAGGTGTACTAGTGAATAAGTAAAAAAAAAAAACTTTTCAATCATTTTTAGAAATGTCTGTCTGTCTGTCTATCTGTCTGTTTGTTTGAACACGCATGATTGCTAAAGTACAAGTTTACGATAAAACTTTCATAGATGTAGACCGGTAAAGCTGTTAAGATCTTGCTAGGGCAATAGCATAGTCAGTAGTTCGAAAAAAAAATTTTGAGTAATCTTTAATTTTAGTTACATTAAAATCGGTTCCATCAAAAGTTATTGTCATTTGGATGACAGCTCGAGTTAAGTACTGGAGAAGAGTAGGTAAGTAAATAGTTCAAATGTTTTTATTAATCAATGTTTTTTTTTTTAATTTGGTTCCACGCGGACCTAGTGCCGGGTACAGCTAGTTCATTCTAAGAATCTGTTTAATGACCGGGTGCAAGGGCAATAATGTCAGCGCTTATAGGATGATAGGTTGTAGGATAGCTTATAGGATCTATAGAATGATAATATTTTTTGGACTCCACTTTTATGACAAACTATACCGACTGGCAGATATAAACGCCAACCCAAATAAGGTATAGAAACCCACCTTGGTAATTTTTGGGCGTCCAACGTGGAGCGCCCTAACCGGAAGCCGAACTACGCGTCCGACAGGTTCGGCCCCACTTCCTCAAGGTGCTGGACGACCCGGGAGGTAACGATTCTCTCGAGCGCCTTCCCGGTGTCGTCCAGTAACACTAAGGCCGGTACGCGGTCGCGCAGTCCGGAGGGCGGTCTTCCTTTCCTAATAGGCAAAGCCGCCCCGTCTTCCAGGGCTTCGGGAACTGCCCGGCCGCAAGACAGCGGTCAAACAGCTCCCAAAGCCACCCCCCAAAATGGCCCAAACGCTATGGCCAGCACCCCCCCAGCCAATTTATGACTTATATTACCAATTATACTTTAAGTTGTTATAAAATATTTTATGATGCTATAAAGAAATTGGGACCTGACCATTGAATGAGACCTGGGAACCTGGGACCATTGAACTAGGCACCCGTTTAGGTTACACTACTTTTAATCGTTTAAGTCAACAACCATGGCATATATCGTAATATTGAACTTGGCTATCATTTCACATTTATGATTTTCATGGGATATAGATGTTGCGATTCGTTTTTGTTATTCTTTTTTTTATCGTAATACGAATAAGTGACGACATTGGATTTGATATTCAGTACAGTCTGAAGCAAAAACTACGGTAACAAATCTGTAATCAATCAGAAATCGTAACTGCCGCGCCGTACTGGTCTACAAGCCTTTTGACAGTTATTTGTCATTGACAGTCAGTTGGCATAATTTGACCCAGATTATGCCAAACTATTATAAAAAAGACAGGCACTATGACGTGTTTAACAGTTGGCAATTTAATCATGTACAGAAAGACATCTTACCAACTTCATAAAAAAAACTTAGTAGTTATACATTGATTGACCCCAATTATGGTGGATATAATACCATGTTTTACAATTTTTGGCAGGATCTTGAAATGTCATGTCGTGGATTTAATATTTTATTCATAATCTTGCATTATTTGGCTTTATATCTTGCAATATTGGTGATGTTTAACGTAATATAGTTTGGTTATTGTGCACAAATGTAGTGGATGGGAAATAATACCACGGAGATTGGTAGCGAAAAATATAATAAAGAAAGAATACTATTTTTTTAATTATAACTCGTAAGCTAACTGAAAAATATGCTAAAAAAATCCGGTGCATGACTCTGTTATATAATAGACACGAAATAGCAAGAAAAATAGTGCTCTCAAAATATATGAAATAATAAAAATGACGACAAAGCCGAAACAAAGCTTAAATTGTGATGCGCGCGGCGAGCTGCCCGCGACCCGGCGACGGATTAAAGAAATGGGACTGAATACTAACACATTTTGACCCGACCGCGGTCAAAGATTAATTAACCCTAACGCAGACATGACTATTTATATTCATCAGAAAATTGTATTGTAAAATGAAAACATTTTGCGAATAATCATAATGTGTAGACCATGGAGACAGTTTTTTTGAATAAATACTATTATAAGCTCATTTCTGAATATACCAATATAAAAATATCAGTACAGTGCTTATGAAGATGTGACGTCAAGAGTTACGATTGGTATACGCATGACGTCAATAAGGAATTGTAGGTCTTTTTAATAATTATTGTATATAATTTTAAACTTTAAAATAAAAATTGTCAAATACTCGATTTTTGTATATTATAGATTATCAAAAAATATGGTGTCATTTTTTTTTTTATTGAAGCACGATAAAGTGACTGCCCTATACCTGATGGTAAGCATAGTACAATCCAAAAACAGTGGCGACCACCGAGAAACAGTTCATCCATCGTCGGTCGCCGCTGTCATGCCGGCCATAATGACGAAAGTCACCCGGTACTGGATATGCACAGGCTGATCCCGAAACGCGACGCGCAGAAGTGAGTCACTATGACGGGCTTTTTCGCCATGTACATGGTGGTTGCGACCCAGTCGGGCTGTAAACCCTACAACCCCGCTATCGCCATTGCCTCGTTCGTTGATCAGCAGGGTGCACCACGTGCAGGTGAGGTTGGCTTGAGTGTCTCAAGTCTTAAGATGTTACTCGAAACCCCTTACACCCCTTTTTTATGTCTGCAACCGTATATGGAAGTAAGTAATTACTAAGTCACTATTTTTAATTAAGAATTAATTGTAAAAACGTTTCTACTACTGTAAATCTCTCATATGGCATCGAATTGACGTAACTGTATTTACTAATATGAATCAGAACTCTCAATTATATGAACTTCGTGGTAAAACTACAGTACACTTAATAGTGTCTTATCTAGTATTGCTTAGTTTAGTACCAAACGACAAAAGGTTAAACGTAATCCCAAGTAATGTCTCTTAAAGACATCTGCGTTATTTTATAATCTTTGATGGTCCAAATTGCCTCGAGCACTCACGTCGTCGTCGCGTGGTAAAGAATAAACAGAATTACGTAGACACCGCGAACGTCGTGTCCCATTACAACTAGTCATTTTGCGAAAACTAAAACCCTATTCTTAAAATCTATTTTATTCTTAGTTCAATAAATAGTCAGCGTTAGAATATATAGACATATTTATTATATATAAACAAATAAATTGCAAAATTGTGGAGCTTACTATAAAGTGGGAAACTTTCCAGACAAATTATTGCCTTCAGAAGCCACATGATAAAAACAGCCAAGAGTTATTCATATACCGCTGAATCTTCCTAACTCGTTGGACGCCACTGAATCTTAATTGGAATTCAGAGAAATCTCTTAAGTGACACGAAATAAAACATATATTACTTTCTTTCCAATATGAAGAAGCAGGAAGTAAGACGAAATATGTAAACTATTATTGCATTGTTAATAACGTTTATCTTTTGAATGCATATTAACTATCAGGTAGAATGAAGACAGTTTATGACACTTTAATAAACGAAGAGTAAGAGTTGGTTTCTACCAAAATACTTTATGTAAACTTGCCTTAAGTCGAATAAAATTATACATACAACTAGAATTACAATCTGTATTAAATATATTGCATGGAGGTATACTACCCTCAAGTAAAAAATGTGTCACGCATCTGGCGGTGTTTTCCGACTACTGCACTTGATAGCCAGCCCCCTCTAGGTTTAGCCTGTTCACCAATTAGAATACGTCATTTGACAATCAGAGGAGATTGCGGCCCATCTCTAAAAAATCTACAGAGTATAAAAAATACGAATTAAGTTCATTGAGTACCACAAATTATAAAGTCCTTGTATTTTGTTGACATGCTTTATAGTTCATCAACCCAAAAAAAAAACATATCTCGTATCGACGAGGAGAAACGATATTTGCTGTAGAACTCTTGTTATAATTACTTTCTAATACCCTACAATGTATTCTTTATTGGCCTTAAATAGCTTTTATAAAGTCTATAGAACCGTTTCATTACAATCTAATTTGAATAAAGGATATTTGATTTTCAACCCACTCCCGCACCTCGTTATGTAAAGAGCGGTAATCCTTTACGTAACACGTTTTATTTCCTGCCCTATATGTTCTGTGTGATATAAAAGGTAAGCGAGTACTGTGACTTTAATGGGACGTGGGTATTCACACCGTAACTTAATGATTGCAAACTGTTGACCGAACTTAACGCGATGATTGTTTTAACTTGCATACATTCTTGTGTGGCTCATAAAAATAGTCTCAAATGGATGATATGTACATATAAAAACAGGCGATAATGCCATTCAAATAAATGTAATTAGAAAGAAGAAAGAAAAGAAAAAACTAGTTATTGTTGTTGGAACACATAAAAAATAAATTCACAAAGTAAATCAAGTGAATATATATATAGATTCATTAAAAATAGCCAACAAAAGCATCTTAAGAATTATTGGAATATAGTTAGTTATATATAGGATATAGCATAGGTTATAGCTTCAAGTGTAACGGATAAGCTTCAACATAACTAGGTTTTTTTGGTTTTAACTCGCAAGTTTTAGGTGCTAACTTCTCTTGTTACTAAGGCTTTGTTTCATATTTGTTTTTGTTATTAAGGAATTAATTATCTAACTTATTTACTTTTGTTGCTAAAAGATGCAGGTGTTTTGATATGATCACAATATTCAATATTTTTACTGCTGCCTTACTAGTACAGCGTAGTTTTTATTTATTTACTTCGTATCAATGCCCTTCAATAGTTCCACTTAATTTAGTCTCCTTTATAGATTACAATAACTAACTATATTAGTACTTTCATCCAAAATAAAATCAAGACTACACTTGCGATTAGATCTATTTGATGAAGTTACTATCTGTTACACAAGAAGATAAAAGAAATACGAATTTAAAAGCGACACTTAAGTCTGCAAACATAAAATTTGATTACGTAACGCGCTCTGTTATTACACCACTCTACAAACATCTTTGAAGTCATCATGTTTCTCAACTTAGATGACGAATTTCGAAACGATCGACATTTATATTTGAGTTATATCGCGGTGTGATAGGCGGACTTAGCGCTGACTCACAAGTGATCTCTCGACTCGAAGTGTTTGCGAGTGTCGCCTGTATAACAGGTTCTTTGCGAAAGGAAAACCTTTTGAGACAAACGCTCGCCGGCGAATGTTGATGGCCGAGTGGTTTACGCCTGCGATACACTTCAGTTCCGTCGACTCCAGTGCTTTTACTTACAGAATTCAAGCTTTATCACGGCCTAGATTTACAAAATGTCGTATATATTACTTTTTTATTCAATCCAAAAAACCTGAAAAATATAGAATAATTTTCTTCCTTTTTGTATCTACAGAATGTCATCAACTGATTTGGTGGTAATAGATATTTACATTTTAATATAATATAGATGAAGACATAATTTTATCATTGGTTAATTAAATTGATTGTATGGAGGTAAAAGACATTGTTAAGCTAGCAGTCTCTAAAATAATATACTGAAGAATAATCAATAGACTAGATCCTTCTATTCAACATATTTTCTAATAGATTATTACTGATATTGTCGAATAAGCCATACGGTTACAATTTTGCTTGTGATTATTCCAATGTGAAGATTTTCAAGATGGTGGCCCTCTTGTAAGAATTATCCAAGGAGTTTTTAAATACAAACACAAAAGATTATGAAATGATTAAAATATAAAATCCACTACATGACATTTCAAGACTCCATCAAAAACTCCGAAAATTATCTACGACTTTGTCTTTAAGGAATAAAAAGTTCACACTGTAAACTTTAATAAAACTCTAGTCTTGATTCTAGTCGATGATAAACTGCGTTTTCTATTTTATTTTAAGTAAAAGGAATAGGTTCTACAAACTGATGATGATGACGTATTCCTGCAACATCTAAAGATGAACTTAGGGCTAGCAAAAGAGAATTATATTTAGTTAGACATGTGCAGAATCATTTAGATATTTCCAACCGAGGCTAATTAAAATTTCTGCTTAGAAGAGACCACTTTCAGTAAATTTTGAGACGACCCGACGTTATTTTGTAAATATGTTACCATGTAAGATCTAGTTTTTTTTTTTCAGAAATATTTTAACTATGCCATCCCAATAAATTATTGATATTCTAACGTATGTCGACAAATACTTAGATAATATGGATTTAGTATAAGATCAACATATGTACTTTAAATACTAAAAACAGTAACAATTGGTCATTCCTCGTTTCAGGCTCACTTAAACCAATAACAGTTTCTTAGGTAATAGTGTTAACTACAATAAAGTCCCAAAGCACATTACCGATTGGTGCGGGTAATGAGTTCAAGTACCGTGTCAAGAGGGTTTTAATCGTTACAGTCTATTATAGGATGGATCACTACGAGATCGATGGTGACGTCTGGAAATGACGCCCATCTCTGAGCATCTACTACAAACGAATGTAACTATCTATGTTTGTAATATTTTTACATTATTTATTATTTTGTATTATGAAAATATAAACCAGATCGAGTTCCTTGCTGGTTCTTCTCGATGACTGGGTTGTTTCCGAACTGGTGGTAGCATTGACGCCTTCTCGAGCTCTGAACTGGACACTATATTTTTGATTTTGATATTGGAGTGTTTATCAAGTATTTTCAAAACATGTCCAATTTATCGTCATTTTCTTTACTTCTTTAAGGATTATTAACAATAGGTTTTAAATCAGAAGAGGGTTCGTATATAAAAAAATATCTTCAGCACAATCCTTTAGATAAAATGTCGCAATTTCGAGACAAATCGACGGATCCATTCCAAGCAACATTGATAAACAAAAAGCGGATTCAGTACTAACATAACACTATTTATAAAATGAAACTTTCGAGCTCTGTTTAGCATTGGAAATTGCCACATAGAAGGTACACAGATAGCCGAGCAAGTACGTGAGCTAAATACGTAATGGTACCTAAAAGTAATACGTGTCTATTAGATAAATAAATGTTGGTTTTGTCAATTTACCTTTATATTTCGGTAAAAATTGCTTACGATGATAATATCGTTAGTAGAAACAAGAAGTTATATTGGGATAGTGCTAAAAACATTGCAGCATTCCAATACGGAGGCATCACTGAAACAATGATTTCTACAAAACTACTCTATTCTAAGCCAAAAGGAACAAACAGTTTGACGGGTATCATAACTCTGTTTTCTATTTGTGGTTACAGAAAATACATGCAACTCAACTTAACAGAAGGGAATCATTTCATTAATAACAAACTTTATTATTTCCTTACATATACCTCTCTTATTCTGACCTATTCGTCTCTTTTTCTCTTTTTTCGTCAGAAATATCGCTATGCTATTTGATACACTGAAATTTATCTTTGAAATTTATTTACTCATATTATGCCCATAGAAGTCATATATAAAAACATGCCGCTAGTTTATTTTAAAATTTTGTGATCGATTAAATGAATTAAAATGAACTAAACTGATATAAGTTAGAAATAGATTATATTAAGAACCACAGTGCTTACTACCAACCACACCTTCAAAACAGAACATAACAGAGTAATATAATATGTAATCATCTTTTGCCCAACAGATTTATGCCCAGAAAGAGTTTTGGATTTATATTAATTTTATGCATAGAACAGTCACTAATAACCCATAAAATTCCCCAATACTAAAGGGTTCCACGTCAAAAGAATGGACCTAGGTTTGAGCCGCTGCCAAGGGGGGTCTAGTCTGGTGTGCGGGAACGAAATTTACCCCCAGACCACAACGGCGTGATCTGTGATTACGCGGACGTGGGCGTGAACACGCTCTCTTTGGAGAGATAGGCTGGTATTGATCTTTCGCTAGCGTTATTTTCTCGAGAGGATCAGTATAAATATGTCGCGGACGTCTTTTATAACGTGCAGCGTTCGGTACGGTTTCGTAATTTGAGGCGGGTACCACTAACGGACTGGGATGACTCGCGGCTTTTTTGAAGTAACTAGTGATGAGCAATTTTATCAATTATGTTAAATCGACAGCCCATTATCATTAAATGACAGCGACTACGTAAAAGTGCGAGCTATCTGTACTATGGTGTCATCACGAAACAATAAACTTAAATTTGTGTAATTAAATGTAATGCAGAAATTAGTTTTGTCTCGAAAAGTTATTCATCGAACTGTTGACGTTGTATTGTATTGTAGTTGTAAATAAATATAATAATTA
Source organism: Antheraea mylitta (assembly GCA_014332785.1). Taxonomy (NCBI): domain Eukaryota; kingdom Metazoa; phylum Arthropoda; class Insecta; order Lepidoptera; family Saturniidae; genus Antheraea; species Antheraea mylitta. Next base: position 202,371 of record JACEII010000126.1, on the reverse strand, counting down.
CATTAATTTTATTTTATAACAGATTTAGGAACAATATGTGTTAAAGATTATTTAAAAAAAATCACTATCACACATTTTTACATATAAAATACGAGTTCTAAAAGCATCCGGCCGGCCTCGGTCCGTCTCGCAAGTTTCATCAAGTCGCATATTGCTGCCCATAAATTTCTCATGCTATCCCTACAGAGTCGTATCACAGGTGCGTAGTACTGGGCATACGGAAGTTTGACCCCCTTTGACGTATAAATATATATTCAGAATAAATTATTCTTTGGGTAAGAGATATGATGTGCATTAGTGACATTTTATACATTTCAATATATAACAAATAGTTCGATATTATTTATAATGCATCGACAGTGATGCCAAAAAAGGAGGATAATAAAAGTATGTATCAGAATTATAAATTTTATATTACTGTGGTCGTGACTAACTACAGTGATAAATAAATAATACAAATTATATAACACTAGTACAAGAATAAATTTATATGGCAAATAATTCATAAATTATATAAATCTAGCAAAAGAATACTTGACAAAGCTTGCAGATTTTCTTTTTTGTTCGTTTGATAATGTTAGAATAGTATAAAGATAACTTACTCTGTAACGAGATTTGGTCATAATAAGGAATTCAGTTAACATAAAGGAACTACAGTTATATTTATATCGTAGTGCAAGAGTGCGGTGTTATCACCGCTATTTCATATGCAATAAAACATAATGTAATACATTTAAAACAAAGAATTAGGCAAAAGACAACTATTAAGCAGCCTCTTCTTTAGATCTTCAGTGTACATATAATCACACGGTCTTTATGGAAAACAGCAGCGAAAAAAGCGTAAAAATTATCATAATAGATTATTTTTCATTTCATATAGCAGTGATAATGAATCATGAAACGTTCTGTATCTAAAAAGAATCTCCTTTATTGTGGTGCAGATGAGAAAACAGAAGTTGTTGATTTTAAGTCCTTTACTATAGGCTCTATATATTTAATTGAAGAAGACGTTACTTTGTGAAAATTCATCTATAAAAATTATAGTGGACGTAATCAGGCTGGAGTTGATTGGCTACTACCATGTCTCACTGAAAATAAAAACATATTTGATTTAATTTACGTGAAGTGTACCTAAAAAGTCTAATCTCAAATTAGTAACAGAAAAAGCGAAATATTAGCATCTAAAAGAACAAAAGGGATTAAAAACGCGTCCTTGTTTGACGACTGAACCTCATGGCAATTGATACCGTCGGTATGTAACTGTAAAATAAGTAAATGAGTAAAAAATATATGCATATATACGCATATCATAAACTTAATCTTTTAAAATTATAAACGGGTACAAGGCCCCCCGTGAAATGTCGCGTGACAGCACCTAAATCCGGCCCTGTGTCACGTGTTTGTTGAGTAGGTATTTACCGTGACGAGGCCGGCATATATCAAGAGTAGGCCAATTTCTTGACCGAAAAATTTATAACGGTGATACCCCCCGGGTTGATATATGGGATATATGGACGCGAGACATTCCTGCTCTGAAAGCATCGCCGTAAGTGAATTCTGGACGAAGTCATCCATATTGAGATTTTGGTTTACCTTAAATTGGTTTATACATATTGTTACGAGCGCCCCCTCTCGTAACCATGTCGAAGACATTTATGTCTTTACATCGCCAGATTTTGCTCGCGAATTCGTTCGTATTAATATAGATTTTGAGAATAAGATATAGCCCCATGTTACTCAATGACAGTGTAGCTTTCTCTATGTAATTTTTTTTAAATCGATTATATATTTTTCAAATTTTTAAATTATAAACAAAAAATCAAATCTTTTTTATTTACATTTTGAATAAAAGGTTTTATTTATTCATGCGCAGCAAAATTGTTTTAAGCGTCGTTTAAGTACTTTGCACTTAAGTTACTAAAAAATCTGAAATAAAGAATACTACATTTTTTTAATACATTCCGTGAACAATTCAAATTATTCAAATTAAGTAATAACAAGAATGTAGATAAGTAAAGGAAAGAAAGGAAAGTAGGTAATTGTTAAGACAGGAAAACGATAAGAATATAACAACGTGCTAAGATTTGGTCGTATGATTTAACTAACTCTCCACCTGTTTACATTACATTTACATTATTTTCTATTAATTTTTATTACTCATAACATTCTAAATAAAAATTAAATACAAATATTATTAAAGCGTACTTTAGCGATGTTACAAATTTTTTTCGAATGTTTGTTAAAACTGTTGCCTATTTTGTATACGAATCCAATTAGAGGTTATGTACAATTCGTAGTCGTCCATTTTTAAACAAATATTAAGAGCATTGTATAGTAGAGGATAGGATAGTAGAGGCGATTGTATATTGACTCTCTGTTACTTTGCCCCAACAAGAGAACAGCACGCCCGTTGCTTATTTCATATTTTTTTTTAAATTACTAACTGACCCAGCCACGCAGTGGATAGCTCAGTTGTTACATGTTCAATTAAGTTTACGATAAAGTGTTTCGTATTATAGGGCTAATCCCATAATAAATTCTGCCTCGAAACTTGATACAGAAAAAGTGAGGTTTTTTGAGGAGGATACATTAATAGAACACGTGTACCATAAAACAAACTGGAGTTGACAAAGAAATTCAAAATTAAAACGTGGCGCTATCTAGGAGGATCTATAACACTCGGTCCTACATTTTTCTCTCAAAAAACTAATTTAAAAAACATATGTTTGAGGCTCATGAAACTTACAATTAATAATAATAATCACCAATGACAATCATTTAATTTGTAATCAAAAGAAATTAAGGCCATTAATCGAAACATTAATCATTCCATGTCTCAAGTTGGGCTAAATTATATAGAAATGGTAACTTTCATAAAGATCGGTTTAGTAGTTTCGGAGTGCATCGTGGACAAACACCGCGACACTGGATTTTAATATATTTCGATTTAAAGGCTTTAAGCGTTTGAAGACAAGTACATGCTTAATTAGTTGGTGAGCAAAATATCATACAGGTGTCGCATTTTTTTCCGAGGCTTCTTAATGTGCAGGTGCAAACGCACACACACATTTACAAAAATATATACGTACAATGGTCAGTGCAATATACAATGAAGAGACCGTAAATATAAGAAACACTGTGTAATGCATTGTATCTCATTCTCACGCATGTTAATGCATATAAATGCATATATGCGTCTCTTTTTAACGTCTTATTCCCATTTCAAGGTTCGAGTCACAACGGAGCTAAAGAAGATGTAAATAAGTAACTTCAGGAAAACAAACAAAAAGTCTATGTTATAAAGCCAATCTCTTCCATAACATCAATAATTCGATATATTGAGGCACTTTCATTCTATTACCATATTTTGTTACCATTACAATCTATAAAAGACCCGGAAAATCGTTTCTCTCATCTTTAATATGCTAATGCGAATATAAATTATATATTTCTATGTAATATTTATGGAAAATATAATCAGTGAACGCGAAATATTTCAGTCTTGAAATATATGACCGCTGAACAAAGTTTATCTCGTAATATACATATTAGTATGGCCCAAGTCATAAGCGATCGATGCAATGATATTTATCAGAATTAAAATAAGTAAAATCTCCAACAAATATAACTGTTAGTGAAAATTGAACGCAACCGATTTTAATTATATTTTATTTTAACTGGCGCTTGTGTGCATCTGTCACTTCTTTTCCTTGTATCGTAATAAACCAGTAATCAGTTATTATTCCTATTGTTTTTAATTTATCATACCACATTAGTGTAATTTCCTACAATAACCAATTAAAACAATAGACATCAGTCATAGTTTTTTTTTTTGTCTTCTACATAAAATATGTCTTTATTACTTGATATTATATTCATTTCGTAGTAAAAATAAGGAATTTCGTATTATTGCTTAAATTTGTATGATATCTAAAAATATTACTAGAAACTAGATGGACCCGGTGTACTTCGTATCACCTATCTTAAGTACATGATAACTCTTTCTTCGCTAAAATGGCTGATAATTTTGGTCTGTAATGTCAGGTATTGCCATTTTCATAAATTAGAATTCCGGGAACATTCTCGTTTACAACAACCGTTCGACCAATATAAGATTCTAAGTCATATATGTAGGGCTAAACTACATAAAAGTCAATTCAAGCACAACTTCAAATTAATACAACATTTTTATTTCAATTTTTTTTTCCCGATCAGATTACGCTATTGACCTAGCAAGGTCTTAACAGCTTCACTGGAATACGTTTATTTCAATAAAAACAGGGTTTTCTACATTAAATAAAGGGAAAGCTTTTTGATAAGCTATATTTTTTATCTTTTTTTTTTTTGTGGTGCGTAAAAATTATGGTAAAAAAATAAAACCTTTAGTGACAACTATTAAAATATGTCAATACAATGACAAATATTTTCTTCGAACCAACGATGACAACCGTCAAAATATTAAAATTTTAATACACGATAATTTGAAATCCGAGTAATTTCAATATATATTGGCTATTTACAACCTTTAATTGAATACGTTCTTTAATTATATCAGATTCCAATCTACCGTACGGAACGGACGAACGTCAAAAGTTTGACAGAAAAGTGAGTAGATCATTTTATATGGAAAAATTTAATTGTTGTTTTTACTATCTTCCTCGCAATTTCTCCATATTTTCTCACCGTTTGTACCTTCCCTGGGCTAATACGAATATTTCAAAACCAAAATCAGCTAAATCGGCTCAGCCGTTCTCGAGTTTTAGCGAGACTAACGAAAAGCACTTGATTTTTATATATATATAGATTATAACTTATAATAGAAAATAAAAAAAAAACATAGACTTGCTCTCAACATATATTTATAATAACTACTCACTCTTTATAGAAAATCATAATAAAATGTAGATAATACTCTAAAAAAACTCTCTATCTGCTAGTAAAAGTCAAATCAAAATCGGTTTTTTTTTTTTATAGTAGCACGGCAAAGTGTCTGCGCTGTGCCTGATGGTAAGCATAGTGCAATCCAAAAACAACGGCGACGACCGAAAGATACGTCATCCTTCGTCGGTTATCACTGTCATGCCGGCCTGCGTAAATGCCTCTTCAAGTTACGCTTGAAGGACCCCATATTATAGGAAGGAGGGAACATACTAGCCGGGAGATTGTTCCACAGGTTCACGGTACAGCATAGATAGGATGTTGCAAACTTTTTAGTTCGTGCCCAGATAGGGTTTACCGTAAAACTGTGGCTCCTAGACCAGTGCGCGTGGTTCGGTTGTGAAAATGAGAGGAAGGGATTAAATTGAACAACTCTGCAGCACACTCGCCATGATACAGACAGTAGAACACGCTCAGTGAGGCAATATCCCTGCGCAGTTGCAGCGGCTCTATAAACTCTGTAATGTCTGCATCATTAACAATACGGACAGCCCGTCTCTGCAACCTGTCCCGGGCATTCAGTAGGTATTTGGCGGAACCATCCCAGAGTTGCGAACAGTATTCCACGCAAGGCCGAACTTGTGCCTTATAAAGAAGATATAGCTGATCAGGCGTGAAAAGCCATCGCACCTTGTTCAGAATTCTGAGTCTCCAAGATGCAGTGAAGATTACACTCCTGATGTAGTCCCTGGGATTAAGGTCGCTGCGAATATCTACACCTAAGATATTGAGACTGTCTCGCATTGCGAGCGAGATGTCCTAAAGAGTATGAAGGGATGAAATGGAGATATCTTGCAAGTAATTAGCTATTTCGTAGATTAGCTTGAACAACGTAACCTTTACGTTTTGACTCTTCATCATGAAAGCTTGCACATCTAATTGTTTTTATTGAGAAGATTTTTAAGAGATCCTCTTTACTACATATATATTGACACGAGATGGTTTTAGGCGATTTGATCTTGACATAACGGGAATAGAGTCCATAACACATACTAGTAGATTATAAAATACTAGCTTTTGTCCATGACTTTACCCGCGTTAATTTAGATTTGACATATTACTCGAGAAAAGTATTCTTTTTGGTAAAAGTTGCTCTGGTTCAAAAACTTCTTGATAATCAGGTACGTAGTTAAGTCGTGAAAGCGTTACCAACAAACACACATTCGTGTTTATAATATTACTTACGGTAAAAAAATGCTGCAAAAACTCTAAGGCAACCCTTAGAAAGTAGCAATAAATTAGACTACAGAGCAGAACGTTAACATAAACTTAATTTAAAATAACTTGATATAAAAATCGCTAATCGCGAACAACTTGCAACCTCCCACAATCGCGGCCCGCTTTGAGTGCCATTGGTATTTGCATACAAATTGCTCTAACACTCCACTACACTCCCGAACGGTCCTCTTGTACTCACAGATTATAAATCGATGACGTACAATAAGACATTTTGCTCAGTCTTACGCTGACGGATACAAAAATTTTATATACATAAACAACGCATCTTATCTCTTTATAAAGCGTCAAATTCTGATCTAGCTACATATTGATTTTGATTATGATACGTACATAAGACAGTAACTATAATTTATACGCATCTCTCGGCAGTTTACTATCCCAAAAAAAAAGCTAAGTAATAATGCTGTTAAAACCTATATATAATTTTAATCCGTTTCCAGAGACCTCCACCCCTATTTTCTAGTACAATTACATGTATACACACCACAGTGCTACCGATGGTTGTTCTACTCTAAAAGGTAAGGTACAGAGGTAATATTTTATAATCTTGTAAGTGGTAGAGTCACGCTGCAACTATTACTGGTTTCAGCATAAATTAATCGGTTCACCCGCGGTACTACCACCCGACTCAGAGAAACACCGACGTCAAGTAACAGTGCTTGCATTTTTGCGTTTCGTTCAGTCAATCGGAGCGTCGGACGCCCACCTCCTTTTACTCCTCCTCTCTTTCCTTTCATACCTAGGCTGGCAACGCACTTGCGAATCTCCTGGTGTTGCTAGTGTCTATGGTCGGCGGTGATCACTTAACAACAGCTGACTCACCTATTCGCTTGTCGCCTATGATATCCAAAAAAAATATAATCACATACAACTGTACAGATCGTGTTTCTGTTATAGTGATTTGTATATATAATTGAAAGTGAAAATGAATGCAAACATTCATATATAGATAAAGTAATTAGTCAAGTCTCTAGTGGCCGATCGGTTCTCCTCCCTATCCATCACGGGCCGACTCGGAAACTATTATAGGCTTTTAGACGTTATCCCAAAGGAATATTGTCTTCTATAACTCGGTATCGGTTCTCGTTGGACGATGAAATAATTAACTAATTTATACCTCGTAGTCTTGAGCATATTTTGTCAAGTAATATGATCGGTTTAGACTTTTGTATTACAAACAAATTATGAATAACTTTATTAAAAACATAGGAATATTATCTCTGAATAGTGAAAAGAAACAATAATTCGGGCGTAAATTTTAAACTTGACCTTATTAAGTTTTTATAGGGTTCGAGAAACCTCATTCCGGAGTCCCAATTTTTTTTTTTTAGTTTGTTCTATTCTTTAGACTCTTGGTCCGCACCTTTTTTTGCTTATATGTAGTATTTTTTTTGCGTAAAAATCGTATCCGTGAGCATATATATACTTTTTTATTTTTAGTAATTTATTAAATATTAACTGTTTAATTATTATTAACTATTTTTGGTTTAATGACATTATTGTTTTTATAGCGCTTGCATTTCCATTCTTTATGGCCATTTTTAGGTTGTAATCCACAATATCCCGTGCCGGAGCGTCCACGGCCCGACGAATGAACCTACTTATCGTGTCGTCAGTCACGTCGGTATAGTAGACACAGGTATCGGTGTGCCTAGGTATGGCCACTATAGCATGTGAAACGCTATCGTGAATTTGTACCCTTCTGCTCTTTGTTTGCAGGATCACCACCGATTTGAAAGTCAGTCCCTAGGATTCATGGACTGTCAGAACGCACGATACTTCCTCTATCCCGTAGCTCTTTTTTATCAGGGCTTTTTTCTCCTCGTGTGTGTGTACCAGGAAGAGAGTATCGGGAGTGTGTGAGCGTATTTGTTCGCCCTGATGCTCAGAGATCTTACTATCGATTTCGGTGAATATATATCGTACGCCGATATATAAGTATACTCAGTGCAAGACGGCTCCGTTGTCACCGCATGCGAGGTCGTCCGCGAGCCCGTGCTCCAACCAACGCGACGATGCGCAAGTCCAGCGCTCCCTCGTCCGCTCCGCCTGCTGCGTCGAGCCGACGATCCACAAAAGGCTCTTTTCAGAGCCAACCAGACCGCCACCCGACGACCCCTAGCCAGCCTACGGATCCCGCAGCCATGTCAACTCAGACCACCGCTTTGCCCACTGGACTCCGCACCTCCGTGCCTGCACCTCACATGCCGACTCCGGATGAGCGTCAGCCGCTGGCCGGCGGGGCGTCCGCCACGACAGAAGCATACGAGAGTGATATTCTCACTCTCGCCCAGCTAATTTTTGTTGGGGCTCTGTCGCAAGGAATGCTTCGTCGAATGGCGCTGTTCCTGCGCGTCCAAGAAGCCGCAGCTGAGGGCAAACTGCCTTCCGCGACCGACGCGGCCGCGCTCGCTAGCGCAGCTCGCGGGAAACTCGCGCCACCCGCGTACTCCAACGCGCCGACTAGCCCGCTCGGTCGAGCGCTGCGCCACAAGCGCAACGAACCCAATGCAGGGCCCGCGTCCGAACGCGCAGCAAGCCCGCCTTCACCATCAGACGCCCAGCCACCGCATGAAAAAAAAGCCTGACTCAAGCCACTCGCGCAGATCTCACAGCCGCGCGACAGGCCCGATACCCCAGCAGCACCGGTACGCGCACCCGCCCTCGCTCCGCCGCGAAGGGCTGCCCGCGAGCAGCCCTCTTATGCATCGATCACAGCGCCTCTCGCGTTCGATCCACAAACTGATTCCGTAACGTGCCCGCGGAACCCTAATTCGCAGCCTCCGCGCGACAGTGCTGCCGCTGCGGATAAACTCGAAACGCCTGCTTCACCCGACGCGAAAGGCCCGCGCTACCCACCGATTGCGGTGGAGAGCTCACACGACTGGGTCAGGCTACTCCCACGATTGGCGGAGCAGTTGGGGCGTGGCCCTAACGTCCGCGCCTACGGAAATGGGGTGCGATTTATCTCAGAGGACATAGAAGAACACCACATCATTTTGGATTTCTTAGAAAAGCTAGAGGGGGCTAGCTAGTTCACATACACCCCTCCCTCCCAGCAAGGCCTGAAGGTCGCAATACGCGGCCTTCCAAGAGAAATACTCCCAGAGGACATCATCGGAGCACTCCGGCGAGAGGGCTTCGTGGCCGAATATGCCCGGGAAATTAATGGCCGACGTGGTAGACCCGGGTGCATCTACCACGCCGTAATCAATAGGACGCCCGGGCTAATACCCGCTATCTATGACGTCACGACGCTAATGTACATGCTTGCCATTAAAATCGAAGCCTACAGGGGAGAACGGCGGCTGGCACAGTGTTTCCGCTGTCAGCAGTTCCGGCACTCCTCTTTGCAATGCCATCGACAGATAGCCTACTTGCGGTGCGGGGGCTCACACCCTGCCCGCCAATGTGAACGCCCTAAAGAAGAGCCGGCGATCTGAGCCAACTGCGGGGGCGCCCACTCTGCCAACAACAGGAGAAACTGCCCCGTTTTTAAGCGGGAGCTTAGAAACCGCCGTGCCGGGACTGCTCCCAAGACAACTGGATGCGGAGGACCCAGGCCGGCGGCTGAGAAAACTTTAGAAATTGTGGGGGCGTCGTGGATGGCCCAGAAATAACGCCAAAAGAAGGCCCAGGAGAAGAAGACAGCCACGCAAAGTAGCCCTCCAAACAATCAATGAACGCCCGTGCTCGCCAGCGACTGAGAAAGAGATGTCCGAAGGACTCGCCTGGGTCATGAAAATGGCCGCGGGTGACATCCCGGTAGACGTAGACACCCGGCTGGGCCAGCTGGTAGCGAGTCTACTAATATCTGAAGCAGACTATGACACTAAATTAAAGACCGCCTCCTCACACGAAGCCCTAGCAATAAGGAAGAAGAGTGAGGAACAGAAACAGCGCCTATGCAACGAAATCAGAAAAAAGCTGAGAAGCTCTAAATTCGCCGCTGCCTCAAAAAATAAGAAAGCCACGACCACATGAAACAACACCACGAAGAAAGAGACCACCGATGAGCGAGACGACGACAGATCGCCGTCCGAAAAGGACGGAAGACATCCATAGGGGCAAGACGTTTAAAGACGGCTCCACCCCCGCAGATAAGACACTCCTGTCGTTACGGGAGGAGAGCGAAGCCTCAGCCAGAGGGAATACCCTGATGCTGACCCCCGCACGCCTAGAACAATAGAGGGTGGGCGAGATGAAGTTCCGACTTAGTGCATAGGATACATCCATCGGGTTCCTGTAATAGTCCCAAATTTACAATCACTTCTCTCTGTTATCTATGTATCCAGTGTACTGGTGGAGTCAAGCTTTTATTTTCTGATTTGCTCTTATGCTGCATCCTTAACTTCTTCAGTAACTTTGTACTTTAGACACTTTGCCCGCGACTCTGTTCATGAAGAAAGTGTAGGTGGTAGAGACACACTGAAGCTATTATCGCTGGGGGTACTACCGCTCTCTTACAGAAACACCGACGTGAAGTAACAAGTAGCGCCAAACACCCACCTCCTCACTTTGTCTCTCTTCACCCAAACACAGGTTGGCAACGAACTTGTGACTATTCTAGTGTTGCAAGTGTCTATGGACGGTAATGATCGCTTAGCATCAAGTGACCCGCCTGTTCTTTTCCTCCTGTGATATAAAAAAAACCTAATGTAAAAAATAATGTCTAAGAAAATCATCTAAGTATGTATATAAAATCTATTTACTTTTCTCCTGTAGGTAATTAAGTTGCATATACAGACAGACAGACAACAAACATTTAAAAAAATGATTGAAATGTATTTTATTACTTACAATATTTTTTCACAAATATCGAACTATAGATACGTCAGATTTACATTTTTATTATATAGAAAATCTCCACCAATACACGTACACACGTTGCTAATTTGTGTGGCCTGCCTCTAGAACTTTGACTGGAAAGGGAGAGTTACTGCAACTTTCCTTTTTCCTTGCAGTATCTCTATTTAGTTTGGTGGCATCCTCTTCACGCAACCATACCATTGTAGACTACTTAATTTCTTGTATCTTATCAGCGATGTACTCTGTTAAATTATGGATTGTAGTTTTTCGCACTTTACGCTCAGCCCTTGGGCCCCGATAATATAAACTAAAACATTGATATTGTTTAAAAGATAATTACATGTACGCTAGTAACTGGTGTAGTTAACAACTGTGTTGCAGCCACTTACGCTCTCCGCCGGAAGAACTTGAAATAATAAATATGCCATGTAAACAAGGAATCAAAGCAATAAATATACTAATAGTATACCTGACTAATGTTATAAATGCATTAGCTGGCCCGTGCAACTTCGTCTGCACCAAATTGGTTATCACTGGTTTCAATTGTATTTTTAAACGTGAAAAAATTGAATAAAAGTGATAGCCGATTGCAGCCACAACTACCGTTTCCAATTGTGAATCCAATCACAGATTCACTCAAACATATACACAGATTAGATGTGATTTTTTTTTAATAAGCTTAGTACCCGTTCGTAGCAACATCTACCAGGATCAATTAAGATAAAAACTAATCTACATAAAACTAAATAAACATCTCTACCACTTACTTTATTATAATTATCTTTAACTTGTATTAAAACCTTTTTATACTCCATTGTATTAAAGAAAAATATATGAACACCGTATCGAAGCGTTAAACATCGCGTCAAAGCGTCACTTTCACTTGCTTGTAACTATTGTCTTAGAGTTAGAAACTGTTTCGCAAACGTATTTTAAATATATTTCCAATATATTTTTATAAATAATCTCTGTACCATTCACAACATAGTACCTACCTATAACCTTTTGGTAATTTATCCATGTTGATATGTTTCTATTGTAGATTATTCTACGTTGTTACACCAAATATTTGGCATTAAATTTATAACGTGTATTTGTCTTGGCAAAATTACCTACATAGGCAGAGGTCATACCAGAAAGAATCAATGAAGCCAATTTTTTTATATTATATTCATCCGAACAACGGGCTACCTGGCTGCCAGTAAGAGGTGCGTTTATTTATGCATATAGTACCTTTACAGACAAAAATATTGATTTTTAAATAATTTTAGGATGTTTTTTTTTCACTAACTTTGAAACGTTATTAAAATAGAATTATTATTGAAAGACATTTTTGGTATTGACAATAATGTGTTTGATGTTATTTTTTAGAAATAAAAATAAAAGTAGGTAATCTTAACCCATGTTAGAATAGCAGTAATTTTATTATTATTTTTATATTTAGATATAAATAAGTACAAATTTCATCTTTCAGACTAATTCAGTTATTTACTCATAATTTAGACCGATTTATTGCTATAAAAATAATATGTGTATAGAATATAGCTATAGTTATAGTTTAGTGCAGTATTGTCTGCACGATAAAGATAGCGGTAATTGTGGCAGCGTATGTTATCGACGCATTTTTTTTTCACGTAAATCAAAATGCGCATTAAAAATATAACGTTAACCGGCTACCAGGTGTCCTAAATTCTGTCTACTGATATATTGATATTTTGTGTAGGTGATAGTGCCACGCTGAAGCTATTACTGATTTCAGCATGAATCGGTCGGCTCGTTCAGGCTAATGCCACCCTCTCACAGAAAACCGACGTGAAATAACAGTGCACATTGTAGTGTTTCGTTTCGTCAGTAAGAGCGCCGGAGGCCCACCTCTCTTCTCCTTTCCTCCTTTGTTTTCCCTTATACACGTTGGCAACCTCCCCCATATACAGGTCGGCAATGCACTTGCGACACCCCTGGTGTTGCTAGTGTCTATAAACGGTGGTGGTCACTTAACATCACGTGACCCACCTATTCGTTTGCATCCTATGATACAAAAAAAAATATTGATATATTAAAGAACCAGTTATTCTAAAATTTTTGTTCTTCCAACGTTGCCGGCTCTTGTACTAAGGTGTCACAAAAAAGTCTAGTTACGTTAACTACAAATTTATGTTTTTCGTTATACTGGAGAACCCCTTGCGTTTAATGGGACAAAAAGTATCTTAGATGTAATCTCGTAATATAAGTTATCACTATGTTAAGTTTCGTCAATATCGGTTCAGTACTTTCAGAGTGATGCGTGTTCACATGGACAGACAGACAGACAGACAGACAGACAGAAAGACAGACAGACAAAAATTGTAAAAAGCTTATTTTTGGCTTCTATATCGATAACATAGTCTAGCCTGATTAAAATTTTCTAAAAATATTTAATGTACAGATTTCGACTCGTTACAGTTTTATTATAGTAATAATAGAAGATAAGTGAGTTTGTTTGATGGATGCGTTTCTTTACAAGAATCTATAATTTAATATTAAAGTGGATGCGACTTTTCATTTTCGCCAGGGATTGATTGGCAATTGCAGCGTGTTACTGCAACAGTTTCCGCGACGTTTACCTGAAAAAGTTAATTTTGAAATGAATTAAACGATAAAAGTTATTAAGCATGTCGTTACACATATATTACACCAGTGTATTACCATACCAAATTCCATCAAAATCCGTCCAGTAGTTTTAGTAGTTTTTTGCAAGGTCAGATAAAAAAACTTGATAAACCAAGGAAATACGTTCTTTTATTAATTCTAAACAAAAAGTATTTTTTTAATATATTCTTATCTGTAAAGTTACTATTGACCAGCATCCATATTATTGACTATATCGGGAGAGTTACTATTGACTGGCTACTATTTACCTTGGTATGAATTGATTGGAGGTATCGGTTGTTCTTGCATCTTGATTATTATCGGCTATAAGCTTTGGCTAAATGACTTAAAATGTAACCAACGAGGACACACTTGGCACCCTCACTCAAACAGTTGGGTTAGTCACATCTATGGATAATTCGTCGTAACTACATTCAGTATCACACTCACTTTCGACTAACGTTTTTATTCGATTATTCTTAGTAAATTGACCGATGAAATCATAACCAGAATAAAATAAAATGACGTCACTATGAGTGACGTCATACTTTCACATAGACGACATTTTATTATAATTACACATTTAAAAAAAGTTAACAGTAAGATGAGCAAATATAAGGAAGTTTTTACAAGCAAAACAGGACAAAAAAATATACTTCCATACGAGAATGTATAATAAGGTCCCCAAACGTGTTCGTTAATCGAACGTAGTGACGTCACGCTGCGGGACCGTTTGTTAACAATATGGCGCGTTATTCGCGACGTTATGACGTCATCACGAGTGCTCACTCGAGCGGCACTCGTCTGATAACGAGCGTAACATACGGACGCGTTAAACGTCATATAAGTATTTGGTTTATTCTGTGAATTAATATAATTTATACTTAATGTAATAATAATAACCAATTTATTTATTTGACATCATATTTACACTCTTAATACTGTACAATATTCTTTATAAACAAAAAAAATATACATTTTGCAGAACAGTAAAGATAAAAAAAATCAGATCCAACATAATAACTGAATACACATATTTGATTGTAATAATGCGAGGCTTATTTGGATAAATATTTTGTCGAAAGTCTTTAGTGATTCTTGAAAAATTTGAAATTCTTTTATTAAAAGCATATTTAAAGGGAAACAGAAGGAAAAATGTTTTGTAGATATCATGTATTTTATTCAACCATAAAGTGATCGTAATTTTCCTGTCGGGTCACAGCGACTACCAAGGAAGATCATGAATTATTGTTATTTGAAATACCAAATTTCAAAAATTCAAACCTAATTTAATATGAAACTAAAAGATAAAACAAAATTGTCAGCTGTTAGTTTAGATAACTATGAAATAAATGAATGAGTTGCCGAGGTTAAGTAGTAAAAAAATTTTTGTAGAAAAATAAAAAAGGAATCACGAAAAATAGGAGACTTTTAATTTATTTTATGTTAATTAGGCTTTATTGCAAGATGGTTCGCTTTCTAGTGGTCTGTGCTATCACAATGAGGTTAAACAATTGTCACAAATTAATTATACACGTGCAGCATGTAGTAGCATTTAAAAGCGAGCCCTCTCTAGGCTTAACGTGTTTATCATCTAAAATCATATCTCTATTTAACATCAGATAAGATTGTAGCCAGATGACAAAACTTACGAGAAACATAGTGCTCCTACTAACAAAAGCATTTCCACGGGAAAAAACTGGTGTTACCAACTTGTATGACATGAAATCTTAGTTGTAACATTCCGACACATGCTCGTTAAAACGTATTCCCGTATGTTTTCAAATAGAACATATGATCACTAGTGGATAACTACATACTTAAGTGCTAACAATCTGTTACATTTGTAAGACTATCCTCTTTTGTCTGTCTCTTTCTATTCAGTTTAATAATATAGAAATGGTTTCATTTGACAAAGAAAATACGCACGAAATAACCTAGTAATGTTTTACGCAAACTAATGGATTTGAATACATAATCTTATAATCGTGTAAAAATATATTTGGACCATTGTTTGTACTTCGTAAACACTTGTTAAGTTTTTATATTCTAATGAATTTTGGCATACAAATCAATATGTAGTGGAAGTGAAGGGCTATTTTTATTTGTTGATCACCCAACGCGTTCTTGTTTTAATAAAAATTGGATTTCTCTTTTTATGATTTATAAAATTTGAAATAAGCCTTAGTTGAAAAATAATGACGACTGTCTTAGAAACGTACTTTACTAACGATGACCATCTTAATGCAGCTTGATTGTAATGATTTTTTACAGAGTATATTACATCTAAAATTTACATCAATTTCCACACGAGCACTAAGTCCAATTAAATACTGTCATTTAGTTGAGACACAGTAGGTAATAAAACACATATTGAAGTCAGAATTAGCCCGAATTCTGTAGGAAATTTCTAGAACAATTATTCACACATACACATAGGTTCGTATCGTAAACGTTAGCATAAATGAAACGATAAAGTTTAAGCAATTAGTACAGACTAATTAATGTGCACTGTATGACAAGGAAGTTGCAGGAAGTAGGAAAATAAATTCTCACGTAAAGGAAAACTAACGCTGTACTTCGAAGTTACAAGTGTATCTTAGATAGAGACATTAAACTAAAACGTGCAAAGATAGCCCAAACGTAATTATATGAATGATAAAATGATAATTCTATAAAAAGGTACAGTAGCATATTAGAAGATACTGTCAACTACGACGTCTCAATGATGCGTTCCAAATAAGAATATAATTGTCAAGCCGCCAGCTTGGTTTATATTTTGCAAGCACCTTCAGTTAAATTTCTAGGATCGGAAAAACAATAAAGATTGTAAAATACGGCGTATTTCATCTGATCTGCTATAAATTTATACAGCATAAAGCATATTTTTTTATTTAAACTTTATTATTTCGAAGCGTAGCTACTGGCAAAATAATATATAATTGACACATAGCCGCCGTTTGTTAATACACTGTTGTGGGTAGTCACTAGTTTTCGCCATCTTATTATAAAAGTAAGCAATTAAATACACTCTAATTACTTATCAATATAAAGTATCTGGGCGACTGAGCCTAGCTCGGTTCTTTAAAATACATTTTTAAACTAAAATAAACTGTTAGGTTTGCCTTACAAAATTATCATTTTCTACTAAAAAAAAAATATAAATTATATACACTCGGATTCGAACTGGAGTTAAATGGATTTTCAAAACAACCAATTTCCACCTGAGCTATTTTGGTTTTGACAGCGGCGTCGAAATATACCTTCATATTCTAGCTATATTTTTTCATTGCCTGAAATCTCAGTTAAAAAAGTTTTCTATTACTAAAATCTAGCTAGATCGATTACCTATATACTAAGATAGTTTCACGGAAATAGATGACACCGTTTCCTAGATTTGGAATATATGCAAATATAAAAATATACAAGAATTGTTCATTTAAAGGTATTAGATACATATATATATGTAGAAGATAGATATGACTTTCATTTACATCTTTTTGTTCCACTCAGTACAATTTTGATAAATAATAAGTGCAGTTGGCACGAACTCGTTGTTATATTCTCATCTGAAACGTTTTGGGGTGTAAGGGGTGTCGAATAACATCATAAGACTTGAGACACCCAAGCCAACCTCACCTGCACGTGGTGCACCCTGCTGAATAACGAACGAGGCAATGGTGAAAGCGGGGTAGTAGAGTTTAACAGCCCGACTGGGTCGCAACACCATGTATACGGCGAAAAAGCCCGTAATAGTGATTCGCTTCAACGGGTCGCGTTTCGGGATCAGCCTGTGCATATCCAGTTTTTTACAGGCCGGCATGATAGTGGCGACCGGCGATGGACAGTGTGTCAATCGGTGGTCGCTATTATTTTTGGATTGTACTATTCTTACCATCAGGCATAGTGCAGTCACTTTGCCGTGCTACAATATAAAAAACTCAATAATACACATATTCAAGTAGAAAAAACATTAAACATGCAAATAAATATCTATATTACTTTAATTTAATATTGTATTAAAGTTACATAGAGATAAATTGGCATACTTACATATATGTGAAGTAAATAAAATAAACTTTAGTCTCACAAAAGAACCAAATCCTTTCTATAACACAGGGTCCTTCAAGCGTAACGGAAGAAGCATTTACGCGCCGGCATCACAGCGGCGAACGGCGATGGATGGCAACTCTCGGTGGTCGCTGTTATTTAGGTATTGTACTGTGGTTACCATCAGGAATAATCAAGAATCACTTTGCCGTTGTACAATAAAAAAAGGAATACCGGTCGGATTTTAATAAACGTTGAACTTATTGCATAGTCACCAGAGATAACAAACTGTCTTCAGGCGTGGATTCAGATTCTACCTTTTGTGATGGAGAACATTGTGATAAAATCGTACTGATAGATAGACCGTCTCGTTCTTTTATTGGCGCTTTCAGATGGCTCTCGTTTCCGCTAAACTGGTTGCTGTAGGAAATTATATAAGGTATTGAATTTTCTGAACACATTTAGAAATTACATTACAGGGTATAAGAGCATGAGTAAATGATAATTGAAGAAAATTTATTAAGTTTGCGCTATTATTTCAAGTTACCGTGGCAATTAGTACAAATTGCCAGCATTTTTGACATAGAGTACGTGACATTGCATCGTCTCATTGGAACCATACTTGTGAAAGAGTTAGTGAAAATAGAAAAAAAAACGAAGCACTAAGCTTCTGCTGCCATAACCATCTTCAGAAAATAAACTAAGGCATGCCCCAGAATGAGCGAAAAGCGATTCTATTCTTATACTTCGACGGTTAATGGTATCCGACTTTTTTATTTTTTTATTTTTTATCGAAGCACGACATAGTGACTGCAGTATGCCTGATGTTAAGCATAGTACAATCCAAAAACATCGGCAACCACCGAGAGACAGATTATCCATGGCCGGTCGACGCTGTCATGCCGGCCATAATGACGAATGTCACCCGGTACTGGATATGCACAGGCTGATCCTGAAACACGACGCGCAGTAGCGAGTCACTATGACGGGCTTTTTCGCCATATGCATGGTGGTTGCGACCCAGTCGGGCTGTAAAACCCTACCACCCCGCTTGCGCCATTGCCTCGTTCGTTATTCAGCAGGGTGCACCACGTGCAAGTGAGGTTGGCTTGGGTGTCACAAGTCTTAAGATGTTACTCGACACCCCTTACACCCCAGCTTACAACTTGTTATATCCACTACTAAACACCTACGGGGCAAAAGCAACCAAGGGTAACACATAACCTCCCAAAGCAATATGCTACAGAAAAAGATCTCCCAAAAATTAATGTGTAGAATAAGAATATTTTCGATAAACAAGGGCGAGACAATAGAAACAGACGACTGGACACAGGGGTTTTGCGGCGTACCTGTACAGGTTCAAACTGAAAGACAATTCCGCGTATGTTTGCGATCCGCATACCGCCGAGACAGTCTTCCATATTCTTATAGACTGTCCTAGATTCGGCTCGTCTCGCAGTGCCCTCGAGGTAAAGACCGGGTTGAGACTCACCGTCCCAAATCTCCCCGCTCTAGTTAGTGAAGAAGACTCCCGCGAGGCCTTTTTGGTTTTTATGGCGGAAGTGGCTAAAATCGCAGGAGCAAGAAACAAATAGAGATGATAGAGATAATGATGAGAAGATGAGTAAATAATATGCGACATAAAAGGGAAACTAAAGAAAAAAAATAGAAGGTATAGATGGTGGCAATTTATATATATAGGAAGGAAAGATTGGAAGAAGTTGAGAAGCTGTAAAAATTAAATAAATATATAAGTTGTTATATAAGACAATAAAAAGTATAAAACAAAATGACAAAAAGAAAATAACACAAAGAATTAGCCAATAAAATAGACATATATAAAGTACTAGCCTCTGCCCGCGACTTCATTCGCGTGGAATAGATACACTAACACTAACACGCAGCAGTTCTCAAAAGGAAAAAACATCCCGATTTTGAAACATTCTTCATCTCTGCTCCGCTCTTATTGGTCTTAGCGTGATGATAGCCTATAACCATTCTCAATAAATGAGCTATAACATTTGAAGAATTATTCAAATCGGACCAGTAGTTCCTGAGATTACCTCCTACAACGTCACAACATCACAACGTCACAAACTCACAAACTTTACCTCTTTATATTAGTATAGATAATAATCTTCTAGAAATAATATGAACACGTAAAAGAGACCTTGGATGTACATCTAAGGAACGGGGGCTGATAAAAAAAATAGAAACAGGCGTATCCTAACACATTGAATAAAACCAGGACAGTCTCATATAAATCAGTCTGCGAATTACTACGTGATCTTCTAAGCAAATGGATAGAACATTAATTAATGTAGATTTAAACTGTTTCAGGCATACATTACATTTCTAAGACAGAATTTATTACATACAAGTAATATTTATGTTGGAAATTAAGCGTATAATTAACTAGCTGTACCCGCGACTTTGTCCGCGTGGAACCGGGCGTACAAAACAGTCACCAATATAGTCATCTGAAAGTATTAAGTCTAATTATTATCTTCTTTTCTCTTGTACTGAAGTCGCAGCGTCATTTAAATAACAATAACTTTTTATAGACCGAACCGATTTTAATAAAGAGACATTAAATGTTATTCAAAAATATGCTTTAAGATTTTCTTAAAAAGGTTTTATCATGAACGGAGCACTTTAGCAGTGATGCCAACAGACAGACAGACAGACATTTCTAATAATGATTGTAATGTATTTTATTGCCTATTCCTACACACTTGGAACATTTTTTCTTTAATTTAAAAATACACAATCCCTAGATTTACATTCTTATTATATGTATAGATATACAGAAGAAAGAGAAAAATCAGTGGTCCGGTGAAGCTGTTAAGACCTTGCTGGGTCAATAGCGTAGTCATTTCGACAAAAAAAAAAGAGATAAACTAGTTCTGATACAGTGTTATAATAAGTAACTACACGACGAACTATGAATAAATTATCTCGTGAAAGTGTCTTAATGTATAACGAGTATTGAATATTCAAAACGATGCGAAAGCCTGTTATTTTTTCCGTTTATTTTAACGTTGTTCTGCTAAAAAGAAAACAAAAATTATCATTGTTTCCATTTTCTTCCTTGCGCTGAGGAAAAACAATCACGATTAAGACATGATTCCTGTTTAAGCTAAGATATAAATAATATAGCTTTAATATGAGCTCCACGTAACAGTAGGCTTATTTTTCATGAAAAAAAAAAAACATATTATTATATATCTCAGCTGTCTAATTATTTGCTATTTCACTAACACAACCTCTTGCGATATCGTATTTCCTTACAATATTGTTAAAATATGGAAGATGTAAAAGAAGTATATGTAGAGGCATCAACCTCATTGTTAGTTATTATGAAAAAGTAGGCGGTTGATGTCTCAAATAAAGAAAATAATAATATTGTCATTTAAAAAAACAATCATAAAAAATGTGAAAAATAGCATTACATATTGTTGAAACGTAGTTTATTAGATTTTTACCATTTCACCTTGCGAAATTAAACAATATAAAACTATAAAATATGGATATATCATTCCTTTACAATTTAGCTTTATATAGGTTTAACAACTGTTCCAGTAATTTAAAAAATGAATACTTTCAAACAAACAAACGTCATGTTTGATAATTGTTTTAAGTGTCAGTGTTTAACTTCAACCAACAAAACCATTGTTTTTAAATATTACAGTGGCTGACAGTAACTTCAGTGCAAATGATGATAAGCGAGAAGGTGGGTGGTTACTAACATATCTGTAATTCGTCGACATTCGTCGCTGTAATGTGGTTCTGAAAGTCTAATAGCAACTAGTTTTACACAGATTGATCCCGAAACTCGACACACGTAAGCGTGCCACTTACCACACAACGGGTGATGTATCATGGTCGCATACTATGTCTTATCTACTCTTAATAAATGATAAGGTATTTTTTATACCATACTAGATTAATTATTAGAAATTAAGCGGCTTTGTACAGCAGTATAGTTCAACGCTTGCGGTGGAGCTACAAGGTTTTAAATATCGAAACGTAGGAACGAAATGTCTAGTTATTATGTACATTTCTATTATAATAGTAGGAAAGAAATATTATTTACGCGGAGATATTGCTGTTACGATTATTTTATAGTCTTATATCTATCTATTTTATACCTTTAAACAAGCAATTCTTGTATGTTTTATATTTGTATATATTCAGGATCTCGAAAACGGCGTCAGCTATTTCCGTTAAACTTAGTATGTAGGTAATTTCGAGGACGATAAATCGATTTAGATTTTTTTCATAGAAAACTTTTTAACTGAATTTTCAGGCAATTAAAAAATATAGCTAGAATATAAAGGTAAATTTCGCCGGCGCTGTCAGAACCAAATAGCTCAGATGGATATCGGTTGCTTCGAAAATCCGTGTAACCCCAGTTCGAATCTGAGTGACAGCAAAAGAGATATATTTTCTTTTTTTGGAAAAAAAAAATTTATAAGGCAAACCCAACAGTTTATTTAAATTTAAAAGTGTGTTTTAAAGAACCGAGCTGGGCTCGGTCGCCCAGGTTCTTATCTTTATTCATATATATATATATATAAGTCTTCTGTCTCTGTGTGTGTGACTGACCTCCTCCTAAACGGATGGACGGGATTTGATAAAACGTTTTGTGTGTTTCAGTGGATTCGAGAGTAGCTTAAATTCACAATTAGACCCAGTAGGTGGCGCTGCATTCTGATTCTAGATCTGATAATTTAAAAAAATATCAGGGCGGGACAACGTATGCCGGGCCCGCTAGTTTCATGTATATTTTAAAACTTATGCACGTAACTTTGACTTCCATTTCAAAATTTAATGATAACATATTTAGACTTTTTTCATAGGAAAAATTTTATCAGAACGGAGACTTGGTTTCCCATTTTTTTCCATATACTTGTAAATATTTTTAAAACCAACAGTATATGGGCTGAAATAGGTGGAATTTTCGCTGCCGAGTGTGGTAAAAGCCATGCTTGGCAACGAGTATGTTCGGAATAGAGGCCTCCTTTTACGAGGAAGTTGTCTTGCAGAAGGAGGCGGCGCTTTGTCCGCTTTCTCGCACCACCATAGCCAGACCTTGGGAAGGTGGATCGGGCGGCCCATCTTCCCTTTTCACAGTTCCGGCGGACGAAGGAGACAGCCGATGTGTACTACATGTGTACTGTTTTTGCTGATGGGTTATCCGCTGGGGCGGCACGATGAAGTCTGTAGAGATCTTGTGTCATTCCAACTATAGTGGAGACGTATACCGTGGGGTTTTAGTCCGTGCGAGCCGGACTACTCACCACTCTCTCCCGCGGGAGGGTGGATATCCGTAAAGGATTTCCCCACGTAAAAGAAAATAAATAAAAATGTGGCTATAATTTGATGAGTCACTTTCCTTCACATTGGCGCGTTGTATGCATGCATATTTGTGGTTCAAGACGGAAATTACCTCCCTTACCCCTTTCAACTTTGGCATTTTACTACCTTGTACCAGTTTATCGTCTAAGTAATGATTGATATTAAATATTTAAAATGCTGCAGGTGCTGCATCGGATGTATTTAATGACGTCAGTGTCAACGAATTAACCCCGTATAAAAGCGTCTCGTCATCCCAACAATGGTAAATGGTATGTGTATATCTTAGGACGCTATGAGCGGTTATTCAGGTACCTATTGTGTTAGTTCAAATATTTTCATTTTTTATACATTAGAAAGCAGTACTGATTATCTTGATTGTTTCTTAAAATGGTTATACCTTGGTATAAATTGATATTTGTTTAAAAAGTTTTTTACTTTTCTATTAACAACATACAACAGAACTTCAAAAGGACCTAAACTTTTATTTATATCAATAAATATATATTAACTACTTAATAAGTTAATTATTTCTAACAACATCCTTAAAAATATCTTAATCCATTTAAAGGGGTTATATTTAACAATTTTCATACCCGCATACGGCACTCCCCATTCTGATGAGCAGACTATATTTGCATACAGAGAGATGGGAATGATTCAAAAATGGTTCCCGTAATTGTCGTGAAGTGTCGGCGAACGAGCGTTGTATACACATCCACCTATTAAATATTGGATATGGTATAAAATATTTTGCGGTTTCAATTAGCGGATATCAATAGAACAAATGAGTCAAAATCAATTTCTGATATGAAATATATATATTATAGACTATTTTATTTTATTATATATTATTATTATATCATATAAATTATTTAAACCTTTACGATAAGACTCTGGTAATCTAAACTCTATAAACTGTTAATGCTTCTTAGAATGACAATTTTTGTACGAGCAAAAGAATGTCCAAAAACTAAAAGTGCATTGGGGTTAGCTGGGCGAGTACAGATGATGATAAATGCTGTCTAACTGCAGGTTGTGTAGTGTTAAAACAATCTCTTGATTAGTTTCAATTTTGAGTTATCATGAAGCAATAGAAGTGAATATCGATTGACGATTTAGACTTATTTAGCTCCGAGTTTCGCCATCACTGTTTAAGGTTCTACACAACAGACATCATCTGTTGTTATTTTACCGAATTCGAGAAAGCTGTTGTAAATTACACGATGAAGTTACGACCAAACAGCTACCACCTTTCTATGGATAAACTTGGCTTTACAACGTTGCTGTGGCGTTAGACCTGGGGTCAGTCATAGTGTTATTTACTTGAAATTATTGTAAAAAATCTACTTTTATAATACACACAACTGCAATAAACTATCAGAAGCGTGAAATAGTATCCGAAATAGTGTTGGAAGATACTTCTCGAAACACCTGATAATAGTATCGTATCACGGATTATAAATACGCGTACGTATCAACGCCGGAATAAACAAAAACCAATAACTTAAGTATTTTAATTTTGTACAATTTTATAAATATTTTTTATATAGTAGCTCAGCAAAGTGACTGTACTATGGCTGATGATAACCACAGTGCAATCCAAAAACATCGGCGACTGCCAAGAGATATGCCATCCTTGCTCGGTCGCCGCTGTCATGCCGGCCTGCGTAAATGTATTTTCACGTTACGCTTAAAGGACCACATATTATAGGAAGGAGGGAACACACTAGCCGGGAGATTGTTCCACAGCTTCACGGTATAATAAGTATATTAAGAGGCATAATCTGATTAATTAAATAATAATAATAAGACCTCTATCAATAGGATTCAAATGAATCAATGATTAAAAAAATCCACTCAACGCACATATAGAAGTTTTCACTTCAAAAAATTAGCGTATCCATAACATTATCGTGTCATATGCGCGTGGCTCAACACTCATATCACAAATATAAGTCAATTTATCCTCGTGTAATAGTGAATACACCTCTTCGCGTAACGCGGGAACGCGATACACCACCATTTTTAAATCATATGGAAGTAAACTAGATTGTATGTACCTATTTACGACGTTATATCTTTTCATATCTGCGCGAATATGAAAC
>JACEII010000126.1:118453-177231 GCA_014332785.1 Antheraea mylitta | reverse complement strand
TCCAGTTTATCAAGGTTCTTTCGGACATACATTAAATTATCAAGAATTTTGCATACTAGTTCCCATGTATACAGGAAAGAAAAAGTATACTTTCATCCACAAATAATATACTGCTCCTGAAGCATAAGTTAGATCTATTAGTATAGATGCGAGCTAAGACGTGAAAAAAAATTGAGCCGTCACGTGTCGCCTAGCAGAAATGAAACATCAAAATTGTTCGAATAGAACGAATCTCAAATTTTCAAATTACACTACAGGTATGGGATCTCAGTGCATCAAGAAAGGTTGCGCATGTCGCCACGTCTCACAAGCTCACCACGTCAGGAAACAGGTTCACCCGTGCCTATAGATGTTTCACATCAAAAAGTCAGGTTTATATAAGGGTAAAGATGCTCGTGGCTCAGCAGAGACGGCTCCGTCGTTACCGCGTTCGAGGTCGTCCGCGAGCCCGTGCTCCGATCTACGCGACGATGCGCAAGTCAAGCGCTCCCTCGTCCGCTCCGCCTCTTGCATCGAGCCGACGATCCACAAAAGGCCCTTTTCAGGGCCAACCAGACCGCCACCCGACGACCCCTAGCCAGCCTACGAATCCCGCCACCTCATCAATTCAGACCACCGCTTCGCCCAACGGACTCCGCACCTCCGTGCTTGCCCCTCCAACGCCGACTCCGGATGCGCGTCAGCCGCTGACCGGCGGGGCGTCCGCTGCGACGGAAGCTTACGAGAGTGATATTCTCACTCTCGCCCAGCTAATTTTAGCTGGGGCTCTGTCGCAGGGGATGCTTCATTGGATGGCGCTGTACTTGCGCGTCCAAGAAGCCGCAGCTGAGAGCAATCTGCCTTCCAGCGCAGCCGTCTTATGCGTCGATTGCAGCGCCTCTTGCGCGCGATCCGCTAACTATGCCGGTAACGCGCCCGCGGAACCCTAAACCACAGCCTCCGCGCGACGGTGCTGCCGCCGCGGATATTCGCGACACGCCTGCCTCACCCGACGCGAAAGGCCTGCGTTATCCGCCGATTGTGGTCGAGAGCTCCCACGACTGGGCCAAGCTACTCCCACAGTTGGCGACGAAGTTAAGGCGCGGGCCCAACATGCGCGCCTACGGGAACGGGGTGCGCTTCATCCCAGAGGACGTTGAAGAACACCATATAACATTGAAGTTCATTGAAGAGCTCGAGGGGGCCAGTTGGTTTACATACACTCCCCCTCGCAGCAAGGCCTCAAGGTCGCGATACGCGGCTTCCCAAGAGGGACAAGCCCAGCAGATGTCATCGGGGCCCTTCGCAAAGAGGGCTTCGTGGCTGAATACTCCCGCGAGATCAACGGCCGCCGTGGTAGATCCGGGTGCATCTACCACGTCGTGCTGAAGAAGACGCCCGGGTTGATACCCGCTATTTATGAGACGACCACTTTGATGTGCATGCCCGCCATCCAGATCGAAGCCTGGAGGGGGGAGCGCCGGCTGGCGCAGTGCTTCCGCTGCCAACAGTTCCGGCATTCCTCCCTACAATGTCACAGGAGAATTGCCTGCGTCCGGTGCGGGGGTCCACACCCCGCCCGGCAATGTGAGTGCCCCAAGGAAGTGCCGGCGACCTGCACCAACTGCGGGGGCGCCCACTCGGCTAATAACAGAAGAAGCTGCCCCGTATTCAAGCGGGAGCTCAGAAATCGCCGTGCCGGAACTGTATCCAGGACCACAGGACCTACAAAACCCAGGCCGGCGACCGAGACTACCCTAGAAACAGCGGGGACCTCATTGATGGCCCCCGCCAACAACCCCCCTCTTCGAGCAGTAAAGAAAAGGAAGACCCGCAGTAAAAGACGCCCACGCAAACCCGAAACCTGCCCAACAGAGCAGGAGAGGTCGCGCTCGCCATCAATCGGTCGGCAGAGCAGCGAACGCGAGCTCGAGTCAAACACCGAGCTCACAGTAGAGGAACCCATAAAACGACGCAATGAAATTGGCCGGGAATGCTACGCGCGAAGAATGGCCGCGAAGAATGGAAAAGGAAAACGCAAGAAACACCCAGGAGGGAGCAACGCGCTAGCGAAACACCCTCCGAAACACAAGACACCCACGTTGAAGCGGGGGGAGAGAGAAGCTACGGCCAGAGGGGCAACCCTGATGCCGGTTCCCCGCACGCCCTCACGAGGGTGGGCGAGAAGAACTCCGACGGCTCAGCACACATTTATTGTAGTAAATAGTTGAACAACAACAAAACGAGCATCTTATAAATAGTTTATAGATTCGAAATATTCACGTACAATACTTTGCATAGCGATCCTACCGACTCCATGAAAAACAACTTACGTGTGTCAAATGGTTGTTTAAGCAATATTAGAATCAATGTCAATTATGTGTCGTTGTATTTCAAAATGAGCTAAATTGAATTCTAATAGTTCAGATAACACGTTTATTCTTTTTAGATTTTCAGTTGTTATACCCTCAGAATGAAGTACAAATTTTGCCATCCATAAAGTTTTTAGGTTTTTGTGTACAACATTTAAAATGTACAACATTTTAAAATCTTGAAAATAACGTAAAATATTAGGAACAGTTAAAATTAGATTTAGCTCCTTTTGTAATGTAACGACATATATGCATACCAACATTAAATTTGAAATTTGTATAGAAATTACCGAAACATTTAGCATTCGGTTAAGCGATTAAAATTTCACTTAAAAACCGGTTGACGTTAAAACCACAAAATCCGGTCTCGTCCGTAAGCCGCGGAGTAAAGCGCTTAACGCCCAGTTTTTATGTAACAAAATAAAATCGTTTCCCAGCCGGTTACTCTGTTTTTCATTACAAAGTTTGTCCTCGTGTTTCGTGTAGTGTCTCGTGTGATAAAAGTTAAGACATATAAAAACTTCCCAGACGCTTTGGACACTTTTTAAATTTTAAATCGGGTCATTCTGTAGTAATTCTTCTTTAGTACTTTTCAACATAATATGGATGTAGGTCTGTTCCTTGCATACCATTCCCATCTATCAAAAGTAAACCTGAACCAAGTTCTTTACCTTTACATTGTCAATCCGTCGTATCTTTGCCCCATCTTTCATTATTTTTGAGTTAAATAGTAGTAGTACATAGTCTAGAAATCGAAGGGTCTGAAAACGATAGCTGTTCTGGACTAAAACTTACACTCCCTATTGTTATTAGCTCATTAATAAAATATAAACTTGTTCAATCAATACTTTGTACAGATATAATCTATTTAAGGTTAATAAGCGATAGTATTTCTGATTTCCCAGGGGCAATATTTAATAATAATTGATTTTCCATTCGTTTTATTTCATAAAGATTCCAATTGAAAAGGCTGCTTCAAACAATTTTAAGTGTGACGTGTAGTCGTATAGTCAAATCTAAAGAATGTGTTAGAGGTATTATGTAAGTACATGAACTGTATGTATTCATTCAATATATTAAATTTTAAATATTAGCTACCGAAATACACCATGTCAAGAACATTAAATCAATTCAGCAGCTTCATCGCCTTGGAAAACATGTTCTGTATTAATAGAAATCATCTCCTTGAAAGACCAAGACAAAAGGTGATCTGTAATGCCATATTTGTCACTACATCTATCAGTATAATTGGCGCTTTAATATTTGAAATAGCCTTGTCAAATAACGAAAATTTATATGCAAGCGCTTTCCATTTAATAATGGTAATTGAAGTAGCATTATTAATGTTTGAAGCAAGAACAAAGAAGACATCTTTCGAAGCAGTAAAGAGATTGGATGAGAAATGCAATATAAGTGATGAACGTTATTACACTGAAATCAAGGATAAAATTAGCAAAATTACTCTTTTCGCAACTGCTTCCATAGTAATAGACATGGTGGGACTATTCTTCTTGGAAACTAAACCTGCAATTATTTTTATTTTAACTGTATTATTCGCTGCTCATGAATCAGAAATGTCTTTCTATTCAACGCTTATTGAAATAATTAACTTAAGGTTAGCGAATCTGAGAGAAATGAATTTGAAGTATGGATCAAAAGTTTACAGGCACATTTTGATTGTATCTTCACATTTTAATGAAGAATTTAGTTTAAGGGTAAGCTGAACTAGATGATCGTTAAACCTCGTTAAAGATTGTATAGCGCTTTACCACGCGCATTGAAACTAGGATTATTCTAATTAAAGCTGAGGCTTAAAAATACGGACTGGTCCAGACGAAACAAAGCAGTATTGTTGCTATGTTTATACAGTACATTTAAATACATTTGTAGAAGTTTTGTAATCAATCTTATTTGCAATCAGTTTAAGATCTAACATTTGACTGTACCACCATCAAATTTTAGATGGCATTATGGCCAAAGACCCAATAGCTAAAAACAAATTTCACCCAAAAAAATAAACAAAATGCAGTAGAGTCATAAAAAGTTTTCTCTGGATTATAGTTCCAACTAGATGTTTTCCATCGCTTTTGCTGTTTATAGGATTAGTCACGATTGCCACAAATATTATATTGGTTGTATTTTTTTCAGATTCTTGTTGCGTTGGGCATGACAATTATAACTACTGTATCATATTCATTGAAAGTAATCCTAGCGGATAATAACTTAGTAAGTAAAATAATGATAATAAGTAATTTTACGTGGTTCACGGGGTGACCTATCTAAAGAGAATGAAATCTGCTGAAATAATTTCCCTCTGCTAGTAACTATTCACAATAAATTCGCTAAAATCCTTAGATCTTTGTAAAGCAGTTTATTGCCTGCTAGAGCGTTGACGAAGGTATTTGTAGAGTCATAGTCATTCAAATCCATACAACACAGATTCTGCAGATACGAGCAATTTCCGAGGAATTTATCGTATTTCTTCAAGTATTACTAATTTATTTAATAAGTATGTTGGCAAGAAATGACAGCAACAATTCAATTTAATAGTATAATGAATAAGAAACCGTAGAGTAATTATCACTATTCACAACATGAGTTGTTCGATTATTAAGTTAAATATGTTTTACTAGCAATAGAATACTTTCAGCTTAGTATTTATATGACTCCCTTATTTTTATTTTTGTAGAAACTCAGTTTAACTTTGTATTTGATATGGCGCGAGCTGAAGTCACTTTACTCAGTATGGCTAGTTTGTTACGCTGCAGCAAGAAGCGAGACAATATGCAACAGCCTCGTATTCTATCTGGCTACAAGACTAACCCTCGATCCATCTGTTAATAAAGGTAAGTTCCAAATAAGCATTCTACAATAAATATACTTGTTTTTTTGTGTGTTGCTTTTAGAATCTATGTAACCAAACGAGGGACTGATACTATTCACAGGAAATGAGTGACCGTACTTACTCTCCGGGTAAAGAGTTTTTGGTCGCTGCACTGTTCTACATAAATTGAACCTCTCAGCGACAAATAGAGTAATCAATCGATCGACGATAATAAACGAATACTCTATTTAGCCACACGATTAAATAAATAAAATAAATCAAACGAGACTCGCTCAGGTAGGTCATTGATATGTTACTGCTTCGAGGACTGAGGATTTTAGGCTGAAACGCAGCAGCGTTTTATTATACTATTGGTGGCAAACGAACGTCCGGGTGACTTGATGGTAAGTGGTCATCGCCGCCCATGGACACCTGCAATAAAAAGGGAAACAGTTTCGTTGCCAGCCCCTGAGAAAGGAGCAGGCCCGTTTATTGAAAGTTTACGAATTATATTTGTCCGGAAACGCTGCGCTGGCAGTTGATACCAGATAATCGACGTAGTTACGTGGAAAAACGCACAGTAGATAACTTGGCAATATATCTCTGCCGCAATGCACAATTATTACGATGATTTATTTACTGGAAGCTAAGAGTTGAGATTCAAACCGATGTCGTATTTAAGAAGTGTAATTTTATTATCACTGAAAAAATAAAAACAAGAAGTAATGATTTACACAAAATTTATAATATTATCAATGTTACAGGAAACAATCCAAAGCAACTCAACATTTTAAAACGATGGTACAATATAATGTTAAACATACGGCCTCGCTTCATCAACGCATCCGTGTTGTCGATCGGATTGAGTGTTCCTCTAAATCTAATCGACATAAGCATCAATTACGTGCTCATCATCGTTCAGGTAAACATCTTTTCGACTCTGTTGTATAGATACAAGTGGAAATTCTAAAATAATTTACATTAAAATAATGTTATTAATTTTCAGATTTACGTGGCATATAAGTGAACCGGGAAGAAAAATATTAGTCATTAACGACTACGTTACAACGAATAATCAGATCAACCTCTCTTAGTAATTGTACTATCTGTGAAAAGAGGCTTCGATACCGTTTACTTTATACAATTTTGAATTACTGTCACCATTGTTAATTAAATTTAAACCTAGCCCGCAAAAAGCACGACCGTTGCGTAGGGAGTCTACCACGCGACTGAGACGCTCGGTATTAAGCATACCGACTTTTGCAATTACACTTCAATATTTTTTAGTAATGCTCAATTCTTGTAGGTAAGTCAACTTACTCCGGAAACTTCCCGCCGAGATACACTATCAAGATATACATGTATATATATTACTTACGTTTTAAATTTTAATTGACCTATTTCTGTCGTATTATTATGTCCCTACTTTCTCAATAAAAAGGTCATACAATACGAAAATAATTAATCTAATGTGACTGTTAGTTCCAAAGGTATTATAGCTTTTTCATACAGTAAAAATAAATAACTACCTGAGTAAAGGCATATATATATATATAATATTGGAACAAAGAATAAAACTTATATGTGTTGCTCTGTGGTGGGAAAAGGCCGTCAAGGTTTGAATAGACCATGAAATACGGCGCCCTTCACCACCATTGTTGCGGGTTTTTGTAGGGAGAAATGTGGACTGTATTTTTTGGCTTTGTTGTTAGCGAGGGCAAGGGTATAACTGGATATGTGCTCAATCGCAGGATCACAAGATAATTAGTCAATTGAGCTTGGTAATGGAAAACAAACATACGCACTTACTTGGTAATTTCAGTCGCCAGGCTCAGCAACTGCTCCGGTGGCGAAAACTTTTGTCCCAGGCTTTCTTGCGGCAAAACACTAAGTACTTAAACTTATATTATGGTTGCATAACCATATGCAATATACACTTTTGATAGCGGTGCGGATGCGAAACACAACAATAAGAGCAACCACCGCGGATGTGCGTTTTGTAGCGAGGGGGACGCGTAACCGTCTGCTGCCCTTAAGCGGTATGTTTAGGAGGGAAAGGTGTGGGGTGGGAAAGAGGAGCTCCCCCCGCTCCAACAAAGTATCAAATAACAACCACTCTGTAAACATAGAAATTTTATTTATTACATAATAAATTATATAAAACTACGCTAAATTACGTTATTACCTACATAAATACTTATCTGTAAACATAGAAACGACATTACAAGTTTATCTTTTTAAATTTTAGTTAATAAAATTTTACTATTTTATAGATTACTTTGACATGACATTGCGTTTATTTTTAATATACTTAATTTATTAGATTTTATAATTAGAATATGACGAAACTCCATGTTATATTTAAGAAATACATTTTCTTTACATATATATATATATATAGATGTGTACTTCAAGCTTTGTATTATTTAATTTAATAACAATTAGATACGAAAACTGTAGGTAATAAAAATTAAGTTGGAAACAAAACATCTATTTGTATGTATTACCGCGAAAGTTCTTTTACAATGCTGTAATTTATTCAGCGAATTGATCTCAAGGGAACCATTGCGTAGGTCAATGGAGGAATTGATGTTTCCGCTGACGATACGAATGAGCCTTGTTTAAGTCGAAACATCTCTCTGCTTATCGAAGGAACTACTTACTTTTGTTTTTTTTTTTTTCAATAAATATTACATTGCTTATTGATATTGAAATTTCTTTGCGCACAGTAGGGAAAATACTGTAATAGTGTTACAGAAATATGGTTACGGAAATGAATTGTCTAGAATGTATAAAATTGGTAACAGTGTTACAGAAATGAATTGTTTAGAATGTATAAATTTGGTAACAGTCTTACGGAAATGCGGTTACAGAAATGTATGGTAGAGAATGTATAAAATTGGTAATAGTGTTATGGAAATGCAGTTACAAAAATGAACCGTCTATAATGTATAAGGTTAAAAGTAATTGTATTCCGTTAACAACAGTTTAAAACGTTGACTCTTAATTTGTAAGTTTATTGAATTTATTACCTTTAACAGGCGTTTGATATTATCGAATGGACACTGGAATCCTTATTGTGCTTTCTAAATTCTAAGCCTAATTTGATAATGAGATATACTAATAATCGTAAAAGTAATCTATACACAGAGCACATTAGAGTTATTTTGGTACTCAGGCTGATAAGGTACCAATGTTATATGGGCACCTTATCTATATATCTATACACACACGAGTTTACACACTATTTTCGTAGAGATTTCTAGATTCTTTTGGATCATTTTTTAGACTTCGGTAACATTATTCTACAAACCGTAACGATTTAGTTTTTGCTGCATATAATGACATCTTAGACTGATTCTTTTACTAACCTACCACTCTTCTAGTAATCAGACCACAACCTCACGTGATGTTAAATGATCCTTTGGTTAAGCCTTAACACAATGTTATGATTTCATTGCTATATTTTACTTCATAGAATGTTCCAGTTAAATCATAAGGATTCCATCAACGTTGTATCTGAACTTGCTAACCACAAAGGTATTAATCAGTATTTGATACCTGACCAGATTTTAATCCAGTACCAAATTAAGTAAAGTATATGGAAAATAATGATATGCTGCCTAGACAATCGTATAAATCTCATAAAAATCGATACAACCGTCAACCCACCTGGAAAAATATCAGATACATTAATCTTGTTTATATTTACATGTTGGACATACATAAATACCACTGTTTACCTTATTACTTTAGGATGACTTATACTAAGTCTAAACTATAATATACATAAATTGAACTTATGTGTAAATTCACACTGCAAGAAACATAAAAGTTTGCCGTAGTGTCTACACCTGGAAGAAAGCGCACAGAGATGTAAGGACAGTGTATCGCTCTTGGCTTATGTACACTGGCCGTCCTAAATCGCGACATCAGACGCTGGAATAGGGTAGTTGGAATCCAGTGAGACACATTTTGTGCCCTACCACTCAGCATTATTCAAATTAGAGTGAGATAACGTACAAACTTTAAAAAGATAGTCTTTGAAAAAGAAAAGCATAATATCCAATGTGGCACAATAACACGAGCGTGAAGGACACACGAGTCCATTGTGGAGGTCGTATAAAAAATACTAGAATGTCGACCCTCCATGCATTAAGAGCTTATTCACCTATTTTTCTACATTTCAAGTAATATATTATTTTCCTTGACGCCACGACCGGTCATTTGTCATGTGCCTTTGTCGCAGATGCGGGATCTTCACGCTTGTTTCAACACAAAGCGGTAGGCAGAGTCCATAAAATAAAATTAGTTATTTTCCTCTGAAGTTCTAGGAAAATGTGTAACGCAAAAGATATAACTGTAAAGGTATATATAGGTTTTCGCCTGTTAAAGAGTGTAATAGTATATTCTTAATGTACTCGAAATATACATACAAAGAAAGGGAGAGAAACGTTGAAATCTATAGCAGATTATTTTCTTTTGTATCATAGTGACTAATTAAAATACATTCTGAATTGTGTATTATAAAACATTGTTACTATGTATTAAAATATTACAAAATATGTCGAAAACGAATGTTTACTATCTCTACAGTGTGTTCATCTTGTTTTCTTAAAAATTATTCAGAATACTATGTTTTAGGGATGTTATGGATATGATATTTTGGTTACGGATAGTTTCGGCTACGGATGTTAGATTGAAGTAAAATATAAATACAAATTCTATGCAATCATTTGGTTAGTCCAAATCTAAGTAATCATTTGGTATTACAAATCCGTCATATTAAGCAAGTAATTAATATATCTACTCAATTTTAAGTCTTATCTAAATACTAAGATAAAAAATGCGATTAATTTAACAGTAAAGATGAACTTTACACAATGCGCATATTAACTTATAAGCTATGTATAAGATATTAAATATGTGTGTGTGATAACATAACGAGAGTTTTTATTTTGAATTTTTTTTTTTATGAGGAATGAAATCGTCTATACCTATAACAAAATTTAAAGTTGTTTATAATCATAAATTTAATGTTGTTAATCATAGTTCTAATAGTCAAAACTGAGCAAAGTAAGATTATATTTAACAAAAAGAAACTTTGCAGCCTTACCATCTGATAGTCGTTTACTTTGTTTCAAAAAATAAATAAAACCATATGTCATAAAATTTATTTGACTGTTTAATTTGTCGGTTACCAAATATGTCAATGTTTACTTATTTTACCTATAAAAAGTAGTAAAACCACAATGTTTTGCAATCAATATATATGTCGCACAACGATGCTTTGGATTCGATGTTGACATGGATATAAACATCGAAGTTTTTCTAATATCGATCGTCCCTACTACAAGATTCACATGGAGTGCAAGTGCGGCGAAACCAAACCTCTCGAAACATGTTTTATTTGGACTTCACCCGTATTCGAAATTATCCGAAACTTTTGTATCGGTTACAGTTACGGATATATATTTTTTTTCGGATATCCGATTGTTTCGGTTACGGTTACGGAGCTCCATAACATCACTGCTATGTTTCACTTCTACTGCATGTGAACTACACACAACTTTTATTCTCGCATTCAACATTAAACTAAACTAGTTAAACAGTTGGACTTAGAAAAAACCAATAGTAATTAAGTACTGTTAGTATTGGCTGTCAACCAACCAATAGTAGTTTAGTACCGGTCAATAGTATCTAATACTAAACGCTAAGCCAATACGAAATCAGGTTATTAAATCCGATAATTTTGAAGTATGAGATTAGTTTAAACGATTTTTTTTTTTTTCAAAACATAAAAACCACAATATTCCCCCGAAACAAATAGCGGCGAGAGAGGACATTTTAAAGGGGAAATAGCTCGTTAGTGAGGTGCGGAGCCCGCGGCTCCAACGACTGCGAGACGGCTCCGGGTGACTGACGACTGGAAATTAACCCTTGATTGAGCTCCACGAAAAAAATTAACGATAGAACTTTACGGATATGACAAGAATATTTATCATCCGCTACAGTAAAACTTACATAAACTGATTGAAATTAATTATTAAAAAAGAAGAGTGTAAACTCAATAGAAATAAAATTTAGTATTCTGATTAATTTTTAAGAAGAAAATTAATACATTATATAATTGGTAATACATAACATAAACTATTTTTTTAAAGTGCGTGATTGTCACTACGAACCAACAGAAAATAATGTGCTATACATTTCAAGGTTTCTCTCTCTCTCTCTCTCTCTTTCACTCTCTCTTTGTAGACATTTGGAGGATAGAGATACTATGTACAATCGCTTTGTATTTTTTTAAGTCATTTATGAAGCTAACGAACATGCGGATCACCTGTTAAGCGATCACCGCCATCCACAGACACTAGCAACCCCAGAAGTGTTTGGAGTAATGGAAAGGAAATAGGGAAAAGAGAGGAGAGTGGATGGGAAGGGAGATGGGTCTCCGGTGCTCTAACTAACCAAATGAAACGCAACAATGCAAAAACTGTTATTTCACGTCGGTTTTCTTTGAGAGGGTGGTGCTACCCCGGACGAGCCGACCCATTCATGTTGAAACCAATAATAACTTCAGCGTGGCTCCTACCACCTACTGTATTTTTGTTTTTTTCTTTTGCATTTTATTCTCTCAAAATCTAAAACCAGTAGATACATTTATAACTATCTTTTTTTCGTTACACATTTTCGTCAATTCGCACCGTCTTAAGACAAGGGACATAGACTACCAAAATAAAATTCAAGATCCCAGATAATTTAGTAGCTCTCGCTACGATATGAGAACATGAGACAATACTGTCAATGGACGATATACCGGAATACAATTCTGATTATGATATTTGACAGGGTATTAGTCATATCCACAGTATGTTATCGGAGGACGTCAGAACCATTTTCGCATTTTATAAATGAGAGCTTAATGATGACATTTTTGTTTTCATCTCTTTTCACTCACCTGTAAATATTACGAGTGGTAATTGAGAGAAAAAATATAAACACCTCGCATAATACACATAACAATATTATATATCATATTGCGTACTTGTTGCTTACAATAAAGTTTCTAGATTTAAAAACTGCCATATTTTTGAGAGTGCTCGCAGCAACGTAATTTTGTTATGTAAATTTATTTGATTAAATAATGTGATGTTTCAGACCATAACAGAAAACGCAGTAAATATAAAGACATAGTTTTCATTTTTGTAAAAAAAAATATTACTGTTATCTTAACTAATATTATAAATTCGAAAGTGTATTTGCTTGATACGCCTTCACGTCTGTACTATTCATCTGATCAATATAAGCTACCTTTCATCAGGATTTTTTTTCAAACTGACTACGCTATTGACCTAGCAAGATCTTAACAGCTTCACCGGACTACTAAGGCGAGCGCTTAAGGCACTCAGCCGATTTTTATTTTGACAACTAGCTCAAGGGTGCGCGGCACACCTCGAATTGAGCTGTCGTCTGTTTCATGCAATTGGCGATCTATCTGAGCTAATCTAAGCTACATATTCATACTTATATGAGTTATTGAAACATATATGTGTACCAAGCATACATACCTTGCCAACTCTTATATGTATTTTGTGTAAGAGATTTTTTCTAAACTATTTCAGTTCGATAAGGGATAAAATAAACACTTCCACTTTCATGTATAAGCGTGTAGGCGTGCACGTGTGTGGAGGTAATATCTGCGTTCATCAAGAAAAAACTATAAAATACAATGTGATTAGAGTAACTACTATGTATCTACATATTTCATATTGTATATGTCCTCTAAGATACCAAAGTTAATGTAATTTGAAAGGGAAAGTTATATATTTATATATTTTCATATTATGAAATCTTAAACAGCATCTGATACTTGCGACTTCGTCTGCGTTGTTCATTATCTTATCAATTTATATTTTATGTACAGAGGAAAATACATGGAAAAACTGAAAACAAAAATATACTTTATACAGAACATTTCTTTGTAGTCAATGTTATCCGACTTTTCCTCTCATGCGTATACGCACCACATCGCTGGCCCCATTTCACATATCGGTGAACACTTAGTATTCATAAAAAGGATATATTTAAAAAACTATACATAAATTAAATCTATCGTGATATATTTTTTTGGTAAGGACCAAGTGTCTTGTAAGTCAAACTAAATTTGATAAAAATTTGTCAAGTAACTTTTTAGCACAAGCGCAGACTTCTAGTTTTATTTATATAATAAAAATAGTAATACGTCCCGACTTGGAACGTGCGCAAAGTATTACTATAGAATAAATAAGGGGTCTAACGTAGTAATCGATGTATTCTATGGTAATCCAACATCAGTTCTTCAGAAACATGATAAAAAAAAAGTTTCTTTATGCACATAATTTTAAATTTGTGATATCTTCTGTGATAAGCTGGGAAATTAAATTCTGATTTACATTAAGTTCTCATGTAACTTAACTAGTTATTTTTATAAGAATTATATTCTGCAAAACTTCTTCGTATAGTAATTGATTATTTTTTATTATGTCGAAGTTAAAACGGTTACGCATTATATGTAGAGTATAGATATTCCCGTGGTAGTAACCGCGAACTTTTCTATAGAATTTTTAGGCAATTTCGCAGTATTTTCAAGTATTTAGATTTAATCAGTCTTAAAAATGCTTGTGCCCGAAAATTTTATTAGACTGCGATAGTGGTTGTTTCTATTTTACGATGTCCACCATTATTTCAGGCTCAGGCATTAAAATTATGTGCTAACATTATAATAAAATAGTTACTTTTGGCTATTGTTAACTGTAAATCGCGACATCATTGACGAAGATGAAAATATTTTCAAATAATACGTACGTTAATTCCGATTTTGAGACATTTATTATTGGAGCACCGCTCCTAATTATCTCAGCATGATAATATAGCCTAATATAGATAATAAAGTCTAAAGCCTTTCTCGATAAATGAGCTATCTAACGCTGAAATAATTTTTCAAATCGGACCAGTAGTTTCTAAAATTACCGCGTTCAAACAAACAAAATTTTCAGCTTTATAATATTAGTATAAATGTATATATTTGAGGCATCCCGTCAGAATGTTCTCCGAACTGTTGATAATTTTAGAATTCACAAGTATCTTCTAGAAATTTTAAGTAGAGTATCTATTTTAATTTGCTATCCCAGTCGTAAATCTTAGGCAAAGGCTTCGAGTGTAAGCCGACGACTATAGTGCTCGTATAATGTGAGGTGGGCGAGAGAGTAAATTGAAAAGCGATACGTAGAATCTGAGATTATATGTTGTTTCTCGAGAAATGTGCGCTTGTGTGAGTTATATATAGGGCTGGTACACGATAGATACCATTATTTATTGAACAAATAAAGTTCCTCTACTAGATATTAAGCCTTATGTGAATTTTACAAAGACACAAAGTAAGGATATGAAAGAACCATTTGTGTATCACGTAGATTATTTTTCTTTCTAGACTTTGTACTGTTATACCTGACCCATGTACCCTAGTATGCAGACCTTTCCCCAACACCACTAACGTTAGCACTTTCCGAGTCTTCTCACGGTCCTCGTGACCACCCCCTTTTTTTATTATATCAAAGGAGGCAAACGGACTGGTGGGTCACCTGATGTTAAGTGATCACCACCGTCCATAGACACTAGCGACATCAGGGACGTCGCAAGTGCGTTGCCAGCCTGTATATGGGAGAAGGGGGAGGGGAAGGAAAGGAAAAGCAGGAAAGTGGAAGGGACGTGGGCCTCCGGCTCTCTCACTGACCATACGAAACACAACATTGCAAGCACTGTTATTTCACGTCGGTTATCGATGAGAGGGGTGGTACTACCCCGGAGGAGCCGACCCATTCATGCTGAAACCAAAAATAGCTTCAGCGGCTCTACCACCTACTACAGTTCATTCCAAGTCTCGGTCCATAACACTCTAAATCTTCATCATTATTCAGTGTTAAATAATAAATATATGTTAAGTGAATACATTTTTTTAAAGGAATTTTTAAAAATCCCTATAACTGTACGCACAACTCTCTCTCTGCGAGAATATACAGCTTAAACTCAGAACGACAGTCCCTATATGAAGGTATTGAAGATCTGAAGATATTGTATAGCGCCTTTGTTCGTAGTCACTTAGAATACGCTTCTCAAGTTTGGAACCCAAACTATAATATATACATCTCACGTATTGAACGTATTCAAAAACGTTTTTCCTACGATTTTTGCAATTTGAACTTTATTACTGTATAGATTATACAGAACGATGTAAACATTTTCACTTTTTACCACTCTATAAACGACGTAAAATAGCCGATTTATTTTATTTTATAGGCAATGGAGTTATAGACTGTCCAGAATTATTATCTAGGGTTCAGTTATGTGTCCCCACAAGTACATTAAGAAAACCGAAGCTATTACATGTACCACTTGTCAGGACGACATATCGCCAAAACGCCTTTCTGATCCGAGCGTGTTAATATTTTAATTCTTTAGATAATAATTTATATTTGTTTTCAGATAGTATATCATGCCTTAGAGAATGTTTAATTAGAGATTTTTTCCACAATATCAACTTTGTGTATGTAATCATGTTTTTATTTGTACATTTATATTGAATAGCTGTCTTTTCTTTGTTTATTCATAGTTTTTATAGGTGAAAATTTGTAATTAGCCTTTCTATGTTATTTATTTGTTATTTCATTAGTGTTAGCAATAAGTTTTCCTAAAGAAATAAAATAGAAAACAAAAAAAACTATCAGATACAAGAAACTTTATTTTGCTATTTCTTAAAAACTACTTATATTCTATATTGCTATTATATTTTATATAACCTTTTTATTGAC
Organism: Antheraea mylitta; assembly: GCA_014332785.1. Taxonomy (NCBI): domain Eukaryota; kingdom Metazoa; phylum Arthropoda; class Insecta; order Lepidoptera; family Saturniidae; genus Antheraea; species Antheraea mylitta. The sequence continues at coordinate 161,209 of JACEII010000126.1, read as the reverse complement.
AATAAATGAACTCTAATAAATTTTGACATCACTGTTTAGCTCCAATGCAAGAGCGTAATTATATGTAGCGTAGATAATTTTTAAGTCTTTTATCTGTCAAAAGAAGGTTCGTGAAAATCAGTTCAGGCGATTCGATCAAACAGACGATTAAATTTAATTTATATGGATAGATTATTTATCTACAGTTTTTTTTATTTTATGAAAATCATAGCTAATTTTATTTTTGTATTTTATATTCTGCTTATGTTTATAGCAAATAAACATGTTGTTAAGTGTTGATGTGTTCTTCTGTGACGATGATCTGCATCTAGAAGAAAAACTGAATCTCAAATGCAACCCCCAGCATACAAGAATATGTGATAATTTCTAGTATATTTAATTAAACTTCGTTTAAGGTTTCATACTTCGTTAAATTCCAATTATTTAGGTGTTGATTTTAAATTTAAAAATGTGGCATTTTAGATGAAATCCTTAGATTGTCATACAATTGTTTTTACATTTTATTTATAAATTAAAATTATTTTACCGTTATATAAGCCATTTATACTCAGTAAACCATACCATCAACTGCTCGCTTTGCCTTTTTCTATAGTGTCCCATCGTCTCCTAACAAATTCGCATCAGCCCCATGCCTAACTAGCCGCTAAATACTACCATCAAAATTTAATCATTTCATTAGGGAATAAGGGGAAAGTTACTGTACTTTTTAGATATTTTGAACTGCTTGTATTTCAATGTATAAAAGCGTGTAAAAATATACAGTAACAATATGAAACCAAATGTGTGGATTAATTCATTATTTCATTCACATATTCTTATTCTGTCAACTTGTGCGTCAGTCGCACAGAGTTCGATTCCCGACCGGAAGCGGACATTCGTGGTCTAACTTTCCGTGATTTAGTTGTTTGTGAACGTTCGTTCAATCCCTGTCACCAAACTAGTTTATAATATAATTGTTCTCGTAGTTTTGGGGTTAAATGCTTTTGGTGAATAACTTCCTTTCACTTAAACTTGAAAGGTTTCGTGCCTCGACTATAGAATGGTACATTTTGTAGGTTCATTTAGAATGGACCTATTTAAGTATTACCTTTTTTAATGGGTTTTTGTGTGGGTTCCAGCGTTAAAACAGTACGCAGGTAATTTCTATACATTTATTGTCACTATTACACGGTTACACAAAACATTACAAGGTAAGAACAGAATGGCGAACAGTTTTATCAATATTTATGAACACAGTTTTAATGGCGCGCGGCGCATACGCTTGCTTGTTCTTCGCGTCTCGGAAACAGGAAGTCGCGGTTTGCGCATGCGTGGTGAGTTCCGGGGGTGCCCGGGGTTGCCGCGTTACACTTGTTAATTTTATTATTAGATGTTGTGATATAATTATCTTCAATGTTACAAAAATGTATGCATTCCATCTGATGTTAATTGCTATTTGTAACTTATATAACCAACTTAAAACGGACCGTAGTCATGAAGCAGTCATGATACATTGTCATCTTTCAGAACTAACTTGAAACACCTTGTATGTCAGTTTACGTTGACACAGTTGAACCTTCCAGAACCTACCGTTAGTATACACTTTTTTTTTAACAGGGGAAAATCCTATATTAATACGCCTCGCAATACCGGGGGACAGTGTGAAGGTTATGTGAGACTCCTACTCACTAAAAACCCCTGTACCGCCTTTGCGCGTATGTGATCCAGAGCTGAGGGTTGGCGGTGAGCACGTGCTCCTCCAAACCCTGGTCAAGCGCTTGGGTCTCCGTAGATGGTCAAACGGTAGACCTACGCCTCGAGAGAGGCCATTCCTCCCTCCTGCTTCCTATTGAAGCGGCGGCCAAGACCCTGCTTCGTCATCACGGCCCTTCATTACGCGGCAACGGACGCCCCCGCGTCTATTGCCTGAAGGCTGCTCATGGAGGCATATGATGAGGTGCGTTTGTGCCTCTCCTTCGTCTACGACCGACTCTTCTGCGTCGTATCACCGGGGCATTCGGGTGCCTTTCCCTAAGTCTTTCAGCTTCCTCTTTTTGATGCAGAACGCTTTCAGAAAATGCAAGTACTGCATTCCATGACCTCTCGCTGTCGAGCATGGACCTAACCAATGCCGGTAGCAAGAGGTCATTCCCCACTATCACCGCTAACTCGCTGCGCTCCGCAGACCATGCCGGGCACTCCTCCAGCGTGTGCTGGGCCGTGTCCACATCACATCCGATGCAGTTGTGACACCGTGAATCAACCTCTTTACCAGCCGTTTGGTGCAGGTACTTGCCAAAACAGCCGTGCCCAGTGAGCACCTGTACCAAACGGAAGGTGAGGGCTCCGTGGGTTCTGCCTACCCACTGCCTCAGAACAGGACGAATGGCCTCCACCGTACATAGACCAGCTCTGGTCGAGGACAACCTCTCTCTCCATATATGTAGCATCATTTCGTGTAGATAGGTCTTGTGTGCATTTTCTTCTCTGGGCGCAATAGTTTCGCCCCGTGCTAGCTTACCCCTACGCCACCAATACATATCTGCGTACATATGGGCCAGCAGGTCCCAAGGTGGGGAGCTCGCCAGTAGGCACGCTGCCTCGTATGAGATTGTACGATACCCACGGATGACCCTGATGGTCATCACTCTTTCCAACTTCCGCAGTACCACAGAACCGCTGGCCGTCAGGATCTCGTGCCATACCGGGGCTTCATACATTATCATGGACCTAACCACCCCTAAATATAGGGATCGGCAATTGGTCCCGGCACCGCCGACGTTCGGTAGGAGACTCGCCAAAGCCGACGCACATCGCGTGACTCGGTTAGTATACACTACTCTGACTACCGAAATAAAAAGTGATAAAATTCCTTAGTATTATTTTCACATATGTGGGTTATTAAAACGTTATCAATCGTTTTATTTCTGAAATAGACTAGTTACAAGTACTGGCAGTTTTTTGCGGGATCTCGGAAAGTCATCTAGTCGATTTTATATTCTATTGATAAACTTGTGTTATTTGGATTCATATTTTGTAATATTGATTTGGATGGGAAATAATACCGCAGAGCATGGATTGTGACTTACCATAAAAACTCCCTGTACAGTTCTAACAACAAGACCACTATCTTATGACACATTGTGAACATCGAAGTGATCGTAACTTGTAATATAATTACTTACTCGACAACAGCAGTAATTATAAACTAGAAGATTGGTTTTCACAAATAAAACTAAATATCCGCCTAACATAAGGTCACCAGTAAAGGTAGACCACCAAGGTAGTCGCCAGTGCAATAGTTTTTATATATCTTCGAGCATTTGTCTATACTGCCTCGAAAAGCCAATGATTTATTAAAGAAGGGAGTGGAATCTTCGATATTAAAGCAATTAATATTATACTCTAATATGAATACTCAAGGTTGAATATATTTAATGCTTACCAGCTGTGTCCGTGACTTCATCCGCGTGAAATCTTATGTAGAAAAACAGCAATTGATAAAATCCACGGAATGTATTATCTACTTTTCTCTCGTAATCAAGTCGCGTCGTCATTAAAAGTACGATAATTTTTGATAGAGTGAACTGATTTTAATGAAACTAAGACTTAGTTTTACTCAATGATATGCCTTATGAGTGTCTTGTAGAGGTTTTATCATGTACGAAGTATTTTGCAATGATGTGTATTCATACAAACAAACAGACACGACAGATATTTCTAATATTCATTGAAATGTATTTTCTTACTTACTCCAAGACACTTACATTTTTTTTTAATAATATCTAAAAGTACAGACACGTTGGATTTACATTTTTATTATATTTAATGCTTACTCTGGATCCTTCTCTAGGAATGTGGTGAAAACACTAATAAACACTATATCGTTTTATGTTATTGTTATACGCCACGAAATACAAGAGTTCAAAACGTTTCTTTTTACTGGTCTTAAGATAGTGATTATACGTCGTCTTCACTCGAGTTTCTCAGGTTGTTAAGGTTATTTCAGATTACTTTGGATATCAAATAAAAACGAACACAATTCTGTAACATTAACATATAATTACCATAATGTTTGTCCGTACACAAATCTTTTGAACAAATTGTCATATTATCTTACATTATTTATTTGTGTACTGTCACTATATCTGATACTTAAATCATCCATTCAGTGGACATTAGCAAATAACTGAAGAAAACAAACACATATAGCATTCCCGTTTTCATTATAAACATTTCATTGTTAACGTTAAAAAACATTTACTGCAGTACATCGTTGACTGAAAGTTATGTTTTTAAAATCAAAATGGCCGCTGTGCGAACTGTCAAATTTTGTTTAATATTTACAAAGACTAAAACTACGATAGTTTATTTACGTATTACAAATATTCATTGGAATCTTTAATATAATAATACTTATTTATTATTAATTAAAAACTATTCACATTGTACTTTATCATTATCTATAGGATTCATTTTGATTTGCAATTTTCGTCAACGTCTTTGGCCGCTCTGAATATAGGTTAAGTTCAAAAATTTACTACAAAGCTATTTTAGACCATTCTACGTTTTTACACCGAATATTTGACAATTAAGTTTAAAACACACTTGATATTGGTGAAATTGCCTACACAGGTAGAAGCCATACAGAAGATAAAAAAGCAAAGCTTATCACGAAGTTGTCTCGATATTATAAATATAATTAGTGTTTGTAACTGTATTCAGAGCGATCAAATACTTTGGCGTGGATTGCAAATATCAATAATATATTTTAATGACACCTTAATTTTAACCCTTAAATATATAATACCATGTACATTTTTTGTCATTTCGAAAAATTGTTCCATTACATAATCTAAACCAAAATATACAACGTACGTCGCACGTCCTTACTTACTATAATTTCACAGTTAAAATCTAGCATTTTTGGAACGCAATTACTAAAGTTATTTTATTAACTACAATTTATACAGAATTACACAAAGTATATATTTATTTAATACAAATTTCTCAAAGTGCTAACTTTAAAATTCACTTATATAAGATACATTAACCTATTAGTTGAATATATTTATGTATTTACAAAGATGACATTACTTGAGAGCTCATAACTTAGTGTACTCGTAAATAATTAATTAACGAAGTCAATGAATACACAAAACTATATAATTAGATATTAGATGTAATGATAAACTTGAAACACGAGTTGATAGGGTTGTAAGTGATAATATTTCATTCTTGTTAATATTTAAAATAATATACTATTGGTCAAAATAATGTATATTTTGAATATGCAAAATAATAACTAATGTAGACTTTGAACACGCTAATCCCGAGAATATCTGATTCGATTTAAAAGATTCTTTCAGTGTTAGATAGTTCATTAATCGAGTAAGAATATAGGCTATATATCATAACGGTAAGACCAATAGGAGCGGAACACCAACGTAGAATATTTCAATATCGGGGATTTTTAGCGGGCAAGAGCTAGTTTCAAAATAATTTATTAATATATGGCGGCGAGTTATTATTAATAATTAAGTATTATATTGCACTTTAACGAAAGTAGTCGCAGGTAACGTCTAGTTTATTTAATTGCTATATCTTTGTAGGTTATACTCGAGGGATCCTTCATTTTTCCATTTTAATCAAGCTCAAGTGAAAGTAAGTAATCCTCAGGGGTCACGCGATTAGCTTTTAAGAGACTCGTCAGTAAGAGCCTCTAGTTATCTGGTATTTTTATGTTCGTATATGAAATATATATAATAATTGCAAATAAAATGAAAATATCTGTATAGGTAATAAAATATATCTAACATCAATTGTCAATAAATCAATTTAACTTGCAAACGTAAATAAAAGTAGCTTAAACATGAATAACAATTTCACTCAACTATAATCTGTATTTTTGCACAACCTTCTGTCTAATTTGTTTAATTTTTTATTAGAGAACGTTCTAACTGTGAAAATCGAATTTTCTTATATTTCATAAAGACTCTAGATCTCTTTTGTAGCATACAAAATACTTACGTAGTAAAAACATCACAAAAGACCAGTTAAAGTTTCTGATATTAAGCATTCTATACCTACTATATCGTAAAATAAATATATTATTCATACAAATTTTTGCAGTTTTTTATTTTCTTTATAGCTTCAGCAAATCTATTATGTATTTTTGCCAGTAAATTCTATACGAAACAAATGTCACATTTTTTTAAACTTTATTTTTGGCAATCAATCTTTCAGATTATTACTGTCATTGTCATGTAGTTAATAATATTACAAACGTCTTGTGATAATTTCAATGTTTCAACAAGATGGTGGCTGCCTTGTTAGAACCTTCCAGGGAGTTTTTATGGCATCTCAGAATTTCATGCTCCGTGGTATTATTTTCCATTCACTTCACCTTTATTGTGCATAAACTAACTATATTACGTAAAACACCAGCAAGTTTACAAAATATAGAGTCAAACAACACAAGATTATGAATAAAATATAAAATACACTACATGACAAACTAAAATCTCGCCGAAAATTCGATGTCATATTTTATTTATTGTACGCGACGTAATAGTGAAATACGAGTCAATTAACACACAGATTATAAAGTACTGAAGATAAACATCGAATTAATCGAATGTAATTATTAACCATTACGATCATTACAATTAATAATATCGATAAAAATAAAAAAGATGAGCGATTGTTCGTTATCTATTTGAGAAATCGATTTTCAAATTCAATACATTTAACACGTCACGGTGTAAGTTGGTCACCATTTTAAGGTGAATAATTTTTACAACTCGAATTTAAATAGCAAAAACAAATTACACTAGATACAAATAAAAACGAATCCTTAAATCGGTATGATGTACTGCGGCCAATACTAGACTAACCTGTCATCAAGAAAATAATATAACGGAAAAACTTGAAATGGTAAACCGAGCAGCGTATCTTTAACAGAATGCGAATTAATCAATTTTCTGCTTACGTGTTTTGATGCTTATTCACAGACTATAAAGTTTGTCACAAACAACAATGTATATCGAAACGGAAATACGACGTGCAGTTTCGTAAGCATTATTGATTCTTAACCAGTGTAAGATAACAAGAAAGTATATGAAGTAATAAATGTGAGCATACTTTGTATTTATTTGACGAGGCATACTACAATTCGTGGGATGGAAGGGCTGATTCGTTAACACTATTACAGTTTGTATTTTGGTTTGTCGTGTTTCGGAATGGTTATATATCATTTGTATTATATTCAATGAGTGAGGGTACAATTTCGTTAATTAATTGTGGCAACATTAATAAATAACACAAAAAAGTGTATGCACTTATGTATGTATGTGAGAAGTTATACTTCTTATAACGGCGAGAAGAATATTGCTAAAAATTTCAATCATTATAAATCGAATGAAAAGTTCGAACATCGAAATTAAATATTATGAATAAGAGTTTATATTATACTACCCTCTGCCCGCGACTTCGTTTGCGTGGAATAAAGATATTATTTATTTGTAACACGGAAGCTCTGAAGACCTAAAAAACTCGATTTTGAAATATTCTTCTTTGGTGCTCCGCTCCTATTGGTCTTAGCGTGATGATATATAGCCTATAACTATCCTTAATAAATGAGCTATACAACATTGAAAGAATTTTTCAAATCGGACCAGTAGTTCCTGAGATCACCTACAACGTCACAAACTTTACCTCCTTATAATATTAGTATAGATAATACTCCAAAAGAAACATAACCTAAAAGAAGTAATCCTATTATTCAATTTGTTTAAGATTTGTAGTACCAGTGTTGCTAGTTATAAACGGATAAATTACCAATCATTACGATAACAAAAAGGTGGCTTGCAAAGTTTGACAAAGTGCTTTTTATTTATATATAATAGTGACGGTCCCGACGGAGAGCCTTCACGCCGCGACAACCGATTATCAACTTGACATCCACAACCCTTCTCCTTTATTCAAAATATACGAGCTCGTAAGCGAAGTCGAGTTTTACGCTTAAACAACATTAAATAAAATATTATTCCTGGTTAATTCAGATTACGTACAATTAAGCCTTCGTAAACAACGACAATACAAAAAACTTTATATGAGTTAGTGTGTAACATTACTTATTATTTTATATACACATAATGTGACTTATACATTTGAAATAATATTTTGGCGGGACCTTGGAATATCATATAGTTGATTATATTTAATTCATAATCTACTTTGATCCTGTATTTTTAATATTACTCATGTTTTAAGTGACACAATCCAGTTATTTCGCTCAATTGAATTGGATGGGAAAGAATACCACCGAGCATGAATTCTGAAATGCCACAAAAATTCTCTGGAAATATCCAACAAGAGGGCTGTAATTTTGCTAAAACATTGAAATTATCACAAGCAATTTCAGTAATAATATACTTGAGGATTGGTTAACAACACACAAAACATTAGAAAGTGTATATTTTCACGGTTTGCTATTGCGAAATACGTAATACATTACATATAAAAAAAAAAACGTATACATAGAACTACATCATTATCAGTGGCCGTTAAAGTAAACACTGCATACCGTGTAATTTCAAAACATGACGCAATTTAGAGAATATGTGTATGGTATTCATAGCCTACTAACCATACGAATTTTGCAACACAAAATTTTTCTTTGCATTTTTTTTAAATAATAATACTCTCATATACAATTGGTTTGTAAATTACTGTTTGTAGTTAATGCTAACGTAGAGTAGTCAAAAATGATTTCTCCAAATTGTAGTACCATCATCCATATATGACCTACCTAAAACATCGTTTCTCAAACAAATACATCTCTGAAAGACGTTTTATTTCAACGTCTAAATATTTTCATTATAAATGAACAAACACCAATGAAGTAAAAACATAGGGGGTGATTAAACGAATCGACCTAACCTTACGTATAACGGTCAGTCATAAAACTACATAGTTTGAGAAACGATGACATACAAAAACGCTTATCTATCTAAGACTAAAGTTTATTATATGCAGCTCTCTCGAACCTTCCTCGCGGTGGTGAGTGACTCTCGTGACGTCACAGCGGACTCGATGTCCGCGCTACGGGCGGTCACGCCGCGGTTCACCACCGTTATATTCAACGATGACTGAACAATAAAAAAAAAAACAGTGGATAACATTCTTCTTCATCAAAATACCAATCAGCAAAAAAAGAGCGCTCTTGACTGATAGCAGTGATAAGAAGTAATATTACGTACATTTATAAAACGTACTTTCTATTGCACAGCACTATGACTACGATAGACAAAGATACCGCTATACGAAACCAAACTTAACCGATTATCTCAGTTCATCCCTCCGACATGACAATTCAAAAAAACCGGGTACTCGTGAAAATTGAGGTGATACAGGTCGATCTTCTGACCAACTGTGGTGTTTTTACAACCAAACCTTGCACGGATACTATCATTTAAATGTCCAGAACGAAATATCACAACATGTTAATTCAAGTATAGTAAATACAATAAAAATATCCACCTATTAGAGAAGGAAAAAATGGTAGGAAGAAAACTTCACGAGATTTACAAGACCACACATTTAATGAAAACTTGCGTGGTGTTAGGTCTTTTTACATGTCGGTAGCATTTTTAAGACCATCTAACCTAGCCCTCAAGTTGAAAATCCGTCATTAAGCACCCGTTGGTATATTTCGGCCAACTATGAGCCAACCGGCATCGTCATTTAACACCAGATGGGACTGTCATTAAACACGGAAACCTATAAATGATTAAAAATCTAATTTAATTAGTGGCCTAGTAACATCAGGTAATTATGCAGGAAACCTGTGGTTATAAACTGATTTTTATCACGCAAAATACACAGCAACGAACTGATAAAAGAGATACATCAATAAATATTACACACAAGGTAAAACATTAGAAATCTTAAGATTTTGCCCTCTTACTAGGTGTGTGTAGGCAGGTAGAGTAATAAGCTGTATCAGGTGGGTACATATTGCACACGTTACTCATTGTAATACCCGGGGAATGAGGTCGCGAGAGCCGGCATTAAAACATAAAAGTACCCGCGCGGCTCGTAAGGTCCGGGACGACCATTCTTAACCCTGATTTTTCCCCCTTATTTTCCTAAAGGAAAATAAGCGCAAAATTTGCCTCTACCTCTCAACGAGTGACATTTATTTTCCCCGGTAATAATCTCAGGTATATTCTATTATACGCTCAGGCAAATATTGTATTTATGTATGATTTCTTTTTTGTAATTTATCAGGGTCTAAGTAAATTCTGAATAAAACAAAAAAAAACATTTAGTCCATAGAGAGACAATTCTATATTTAAAAAAATAATAAGAAATTCAATAACATTCATAAAGAATGGTTATTAATTATTTTAATGAACATATATGTAAAAGCGTTAAATGGCTGGATCAGTTTAAAGGGACGCAGGGAAAAGATTGAGTGTCAGAGAAAGAAACTTTTTCTTTAATAATAATCTAATAATGATAATCTGTCACTGTAATAAGTGAACCATTTAAAGTCAAAGTAGACTTCGGCAATGTTTTTTTAATGTCAAGAGATTCATAGAATCGCTGCCCTATGAAACTTATAGTTGAACACAGTTTTTAGGAGAATTAATAATCTAACCAGAATATTGTACACTACATTTAGTATAGTATAGGAAAATAAACCAAATATTTAGCAAAATTGAATTTATATCAAATCGTACTTACAGCACTAACGGGTATATTACTAAATCGTTCATTGTACAGTCCAGGATCGCATTCCAACCCCAAAGGTGGCAGTTGATTATACTCACTTACTGGTTTTTTATCTGCAACAAATGATCTCATATCATAAATCGTAACCTCTTATATCATAGACAAGTCTTCTCGAACCAAAACTATCTCGTTGAGTTCATTATCTTTACCATCATTACCAATTAACTGCTTGTCATTAACATAAAGTTAATGTCCTAAAGATTTATTTCTTCACATACAATTACTATTTCGTTATTGTATATAGGAGATCGTTTCATCTCGTAAGCGACATTCCACATTATGTGTATCCAAAATCGATCTGTACTCAAAAATTGCCCACCTCATTGCTAAAAGATGTGGCAATAAGTCATGATAATCAAGTTATTTGACGTATGGATTATCAATTTCGTGTCTGTAAGTTTCATTTCCGATGCGTAACGATTTTTTTGGAATTTACACACATTTAGCAACTTGTAATAGATAGATAACATGAAATAGGTAGACATCATGACGAAACTTAAATTTGTGAAGAATTCCCATGTATGGGCAAATATAGAACTGTGGACTGTTTGAAGTTTAAAATCGTCACTACATTTTGGCTTAGCGTGATGATAACGCCCGTTAGCTTCCTTCGGGATAACATTATTGGCACAACACTGGAATTCTTACGCAAAGAAACACATAAATTGTTAGCGTTATTAAATACACGGTATATATACATATTAACAACTTAATAAACCTACTCACTTCTGAGCACTTAAAACGTCAAAGAAACTCGGCGCACATTTAGCATTATATTTTTCTTTAATACGGTTTACCTAAAAAGTCCGTTTTATTAAAACATTTTTATATTTGATCGTTATGATCTTAATTAAAACATTTAGTACACAGTTATTTCGACGATTTAAGGGATAGATGTCAATTTAAAAAATGATGTAGTCATAAAGTGAAATCAAGAGAACTGCTATTATGATAACAAATTTTGTGAAGTGTATATAAGAAAAAATACAAATTAGTAAATAAAGTATAGTTAAATTTTTGTATTATCTGTTTGGCCGATAAAATATCAATTTGATGTCCGCAAATAGGTTATTACGGCTTGAACAAAAACATTTTATTTTCACAAAAAATTGCGTACATTTACAGAAATAAATTACCAAACTATCTGGTGACGGTGAAAGAAAACCTAAGAGAATCATCTTGTCTGAAAAACATATGTTTTATTTTTGGAGTTTGAAACCGTAAATACGTCTCGTCTCTACGTGCATCCATCAAAAAAGAATGCAACTATCTATATTTGTAGAAATACGTATCATTAAAGAGTAAACCAGGTTGAGTTTCTTGATGGTTCTTCTCATTGACAGGGTTGTTTGCCCGAACTAGTGGTAGCTTTGACGTACATAAGCGCTTTTTTAGTGACTACATTGAATAAAGTATGTATAATTTGGATTGATTTTGGCATTTCTTTAGGAAGAGGTGTGTCTCTTATAGATTAATGGGAATATGTTTGGGATAAGGACGTTTTTACTGTAAAGTAATATATATATATAGGCAATCTGACCGTAGTGACAGGGTATAATGTCAGGGTCGGCGTCCTCCCCGCCGCCCTCCTTCAGCTCGTACTGCGAGCAGTACTCGAGTTTGGGAGAGCCGCAGTACGAGTTCATGTTGTCCTGCTTCGAGAGGGACTCCACGCTCTGCTCCATGTAGAGGGCGCTCCTGTACCAAGTTACAATCTCATCTGCACGAACTCTTCGAAGCAGTTTTGTTTCCTTTTGTTGTTGTTGTTTCCAATTTCCAATCGAATCGCAATTTTATTATAATACAATCAAACAGCTTTTAATAATGAGAAAAATAAAAAGTACTCGGAGTTGACGCGGACTGTTAACAGGATAAATTAATCAAAAGAAAGGGATAAAGGAGTGAATTATAGGGAAAAGCTCATATCTGTTCTATTCAGTTGTATAAAAGTATGAGACGGTTACAACACATCGGTTGTTTTTTAGAAACAAATAAAGCTTCAACAATGTACCTAATAATAAACACAGTATAATCCAAACAGAAGGGTATCTAATGGGAAATTAATTCATCGCCGCTATCATGTAAGTAGCATGAAAACCTTTGAACTATTATTTACACATGAGCAACAAAATTAAAAGAGTTAGTGTTGTTACCAACGATTTATCACAATTTATATGTTGGTAGCAAATAAGCCGGGCTTACGCCTCAGCATACTAGTATTGTTGATGCTACAGCTGACTAATGATGGTCTACTTGGGCACAATCATCATATTCTACTACCCGGTATATACTTAAACTATTCGGGATATCTGATAAACTGCACAGAAAGATGATCCTAGATGTAAAGAATTGAATCGAACCAGTAGCGCGTAGTTTAATTTCCTCCAAGTTATTAGCTCAATATTTCTTCTAAATAAGAAAGAAATATAAAGCAACTAAAAAGTCGTGGAGGTTAAGTTACTAGTTTAAATTGGTAAAACTATCAGCTAACGATAAAGAAAAACATTGTGAGAAAACCTGAACCTGAGTCATATTCTTGTAGTAATACACTATACGTGGGAAAACAATAGAACTGTGATTTCTCAGAGTTGTAAATCGGCAATACGGCGTGTGTTCGCGTTGTGATTATGCCCATAGGTTAGTTCAGGGAGATGCCTATGGCCCTGCAGTGGGTCTCTCACAGGCTAGTGATAATGATGATGACGGGAGAGTGACTCACGCGGAGGGTTGGTGCTTGTCGAAGCCGTGTCTCCGCGCGGCGTGACGTCGGTACAGCGCCGTGATGACGCCGCACACGGCCGCGCACAGCAGCGCCGTCACCCCGACCAGCGACACCAGCATCGGGGACAGCGGGATCGCTGTGTGGGCCCCTGACACGGTATCAGAACGATGTTTTCCTTCACCGACGCATAATAACAATACTTTACCCGAGAAGGCGGTTACAAACCTCAAAACTACCCACCGATTCGGAGAATCAACGCAGTCATCGTGAAGAAACTCGATCTAGTTTATCTTTTCAAGGTAAATATTTTTACAAACAAATAATTACATTCTTTTTGGTGGACGCACAGAGAAAGGCGTCATTACATCATCGTTCAAAATTATCTGGTTAACCCTCACGTTATTTTGTCACACTGATTAATTTCCACTACGAGTTTCAAGTAACAAGATACCTGCTGCGATTTTTGGCTGGATCTTAGTATGTCATGTAACGGCTTCCATATTGTATTCATAGCCTTATGTTAAAATAACTCTATATTTTGCGATATTAGTAGTATTTGACGTAGTACACTTCGGCTATTGTGCAAAAGTGAAGTGGCTAGAAAATAATGCCACGAATCATGGAATCTGAGATGCCACAAAAACTCCCTCAAAAGTTCTAATAAAAGAGTCAAAGCATCTTGTTAGAGCATTGAAATTATCACAAGATTTCTTACCTACTTGATAATGGCAATAATCATATAGAATAATGCCAAAGATAAAAAAATGCAAAATCTTCATTATCTTACCAACCCTCACATCAAAAGTGATCTTATTTCTCAAAACTTTTACGTTCTTTTGTCTTATTAATTAATTTCCACTATGAGTTTCAAGTAACAGGATACCTGTCAAACTACCATCTTGCTTCGCATTTCCCGTGCAACTTCAGTAAAACAATGTACGATCTAAAAAACAATGATGCCGCCCACGAATTATGCTTTATGTTACAAGCCATAAATTTATAAAATAAAATGTTCACAATCTTTATTAAAACTTTATAATTGCTCGGAAGCAAAATCGACATAAAATGCTTAGCGTTTTTTAATACTAATATATACATTATGGAGTGTTTTTTCACGTCTATTGAAATAAATAAGCATTTACCATGACGTTAAACTCTAGTAAAAGTAAAAACTTCTTTTTACACTGCAAGTTTCATCCTTTGCAGTTGCTTTTAATTTTGACTTATAGTGACTGTGGTTGAGACGCCATTATCTTCTCATTTGGAACGCATGGTTTATTTTATTATTTACTATCATTATTTTATCTTTGTGATTGAAACTCTTATAAACAATATCATAAGGCCTTGTTCATGCAACTTAAATATGATTAAAGATTTAAATTAATTTATTTTAACCAAATTCATTTGAATTATAAGTAGAAATTTGAATGACTTTCGCCAAATAACACTGCTATACCAAATATATTGAGGTCTAATTTAAAGAATAAAAATAAATTAAAACTACTTACCAGTATATTTATCAGGAGGTCTAAGAGCAACAGTGTATAAGGTGATTTCCTCAGATCTGCCCTTAGCGTTGGCTGAATACAAAACCAGGGTGTAACTGGCTCGACTATCCAGATCGTGGACTTCGAAGACAGGAGTATGGTTGGTAGTTACATTAGCACGAACCTAAATTTTATATATCTATATTGTTTTTGCAGAATACTGTCATATCTCAATAGAGTGCCGTTATTTACCAATTGAGCATTTTTACCTTGCGTATCCTTCAATTTGTTGATTTAAAATTAAAAAGACATCAGAAAAAAAAATGACGACATCGTTTAATCGTACCTAAATGACAATACTTTTCTCATTCGTTTAAAAAGAGGTTTTTTCATTTTTTTGAAAAGAATTCATAATATTATTATTAACTTTCCATCTATTATGATCCCTTGGAATAGAAAAATTTTGATAACGGAGTTCAAAATTTATTTTGTATATTCGGATAGGTCAAAATTATACGAAATTTAAAAAAAGGATGTCAAATAAATTTTGACATCAAAATATTCAAATAAAGTTTTTGACGCCCACATAAAATTTATCTACCCTAAAGGTTCACAGTAGATGAAGAAATAATAATATTTGATAAGTTATTGAATAAAACAATCAAGTTAAAATTAAATATCTAAAAGTGAAAAAAACCCATGTTGAATAAATGGGAAAGTTTCGTCATTCAGGCACGGTTGAGATGCCCGGTGCATTTGCAGACCGACAAAAATTTTGAAAAATTGTATTTTTGTTATCAGAAGCATGTATACTTTCATACTCAATCAGTGATTTTTTTTTATTTTGATATTACATACAGACACTTCTTTTTTATTATATGTATAGATTATAACATATTATTAATAAAAATATACTAAACATTTTCATAACTAATTTCAATAAAAATCACAAACAATCTTAATATAACGTAATAGAGTGGAAAGAGAAATAGAACAAAGAGAACATCATTTTACGTACTTATATGTAACTCATAAATGTTTATAAAAGTATTGTGTTCAGAATTGCGTATCGCAATGATTTATTCAACAGTATTTAAAGAGCTTGTGATAACATTAACAAAGGGGACGCATATTTTATCAAATCATATATTAAGCAATATCTGCGTTTATAAAAACAAATTACACGAATAAAATATCGTTTCTACTGAAATTTAACAGAATTTTTAGAAAAAGATTTTATAACAACTTAATAAAACAAAGTGAAAGGCTTCTATTTAGAGAGATATGAAAGACGTTCAACATTCGCTTTGTGCTTCTCCCGGGAGTTGTTTAAAAATGACCGTTTCACAGAAAATTAATCTACTAAAAATTTTTGCTAGTTCTAGCAGAAATTCCTCTATTATTCAATCATTTTGAACTTGAATGATATAATAATTATAATTTGATTCTTATTTGACGGTAATATCAATAAATCCATATAATATTACAATAGAATAGATGTGTTAGTCAAATGGTTTGATCAGCGACAATCGATTCACTGTTCGAAAGTTCCAACCAACAATTCAAAGAAAACCTAATGGGTACGCCCGAACTAGAGAAATGTAACGGTGGATGAGAAAAAAACTATGGATTTTCCGAGGTATTAAATCGTCAGTACCTACATCATGTGACATAATGAGTATGCTGGTACCTTCCTTCAGGAAGAGGCAACTGACCCTGCAGTGAACCTTTTTATAATGTAACTAAATGACGAGGCCACGTGTTGCTGTGGCTCAGTTATTACATATCGAATTAAAATTATGATAATATATTCGTTATTATCGGGTATTGAGTCTGCCTAAAAATGTGATACAGCAAAAGTGAGGTTATGCACTTAATAGATTAACCAGAATACGTGCACTATAAAATAAACTCGAGTTAAAAAAGAAATTTTAAACTTGGCGTCATCTATGAGATATCTATAACAGTCGATCTTGCAATTTTCTGTTAACAAACTAGTTTAAAGCAACATCTGTTAAAGACTGATGAAGCTTACAATTAATATAACTAGTAGGCGCCCAGTGGTCGACATTCGACCATAGTTAATTGATATTTTAAAGTTTGAACTTTATTAGGGTTCTTTTGTCAAAGGCTTCTATAATCAAAGGTTTTCATCATGGCTACTCAGTTATTTGTCATGATCTTTAATTATATAAACATTTAAAAAAAAATCTATGTGTAAATGAAAATTGAAATTAATTATAAATTTGAAACAAAAATCACGTGGTAAAGCTCTCAAATTTTAAGCAAACATAACTTTACGAAAAGAAAGAAATTTATCGCAAACCATGACACAATTTTCTATCAATTTTACACGACACCATGGGTGGGTGGTATTTCTGGGTGATATTGAATTAAATGTAGTCTGTTCATTATGAGAAATAGTGACATGCCCAGTATCATCGTTTGGAAAAGTAATGGATCCACAATACAATCAAATGGCGAATCCAAGCCAAAGACGTTTTTAATACTACCATTAGCTTTTGAAAATAAATTCTTTTCTGTTGATACATGAGGTTCATTTGCAACATTTTAACCGCGGAGGTCTAAGTCATGGATTACTTTTATGAACAGAATTTTTATTTTGATTATACAAAGTATTATTTGACTCATTTTTTTTATTAAATCATCATTTGAAGTGTGTTCCCCATAAAAAACAATAAAGATTACAATAATAATATATATTTTATAATATCATTGTTGAATGTATGATGAAATGTGGTAATTGGAACTTAAGAGTTAAAACATACATACAGTCAAGCATAGCAACCTCCTTCACAACCTCTTTTGAACTTTGTAATTATTGACCGAATCGAATTTGTAAAGAACTTAGTAGTCCGGTGAAGCTGTTAAGACCTTAATGGGTCAATAGAGTAGTCGAGAAAAAAAAAAGAATTTGTAAAGAAAGAATATTCAGACCATTCATCGAAATAGAAATTATCGTATCACTCAATTTGGACCAAATTATACATAAATGCCAACGTTTCATGAAGATCAGTTGAGTAATTTCGAAGTTTATCATGAACAAATATAGGGATAATGATTTTTTATATATTTACGTTTTATTACTATCGGATGGTAAATTGCCACAAGTCACAATTTCGTTCTCATAAATTACCCAAGTCGATAAAGCATTACATTAAAGAAACTTACCGTCAATGAAGGTAGTTCAAATACTTCCATATGAAATAACTGAGGAAGACCTCCGTCGAATCCTTCAACGCAGTCCACTTGAAGACTGTTAGCGCTTTGGTTCACGACCGAACAGTTCTGCGGAGGCATTGGGTGGCCTATGAAATTAAAGAGATGCATGCTGAAACTGCTCATATTAGTTGTAATAACTTGACAATCGTAGAATTAATTGAATGGTGTCCACCTGCTGTAACGAGCTTATAAAGGCAAGGAGAGGGCTGCTTCCCCACTGAGTTTGCAGCGACGCAAAGAATTGTACCAAAGTCCATATCGGTGGTGGGCGTGTAGCGGAGTGTCGACGTGTAGCCGCTGAAAGTGTACGAGCTGGTGGAGATAAAGAAATCGTTTATCTTCGTCTTAGAAAATACTTCACAATAATCAATGTGAAGAACCCCTAGAATATCGTAACATTCCGATTCTACGCTGTCATTTGAATTTAACAAATTTTGTTACACGTTGTACTACCGGTGGCACATGTTACACTTGATCTTTAGGCCATATCTACCACTAGTGCTACACGATTTGATAACTATAGAAAATAAAAGAATTACTTATGTGACGTTATGATAAGATATTGTAATTAGTATCGTATTATATTAAGTCTACTTCTTGTCAAAATATAAAATAGCCTAAAGGATATATCAGGCAGAAATGGCTTGGTACGGAACGAATCAAAATTATTGTACGATTATAGGTAAACATTTAAAGTACTATAATCGCTAACGGTAAGGTTATCAATTTGCTTACGCAGTACTTCTGGCTTTAAGGAATATCGATTTTAATGTGGTAAATTCAAAAACGTCTGTACCAATAAAAGAAAAAAAGAAATGTCTATAAAGAAGGGCGCACATTTTAGATCATATTATAGCAGATACAATATATAAATTTGCTAAATTTAAGCTAATATTAATAGATTTCTGATATCACATTTCTCATTCGGAATACGTAATTAAAGAGTCCGTATAACTTTCGGTTACAGATTATCTTTCAATTGTATTAACATCAAATCAAACTTTCATAGTGTTTCTTTGAAAAATAATGGTTGTTATTTTAGACCATATTTTCTTTTCGTAAAAGAATCCATATAACCATGGGTCTTACTTAAAATATTTGATCCGGTATATTCATAATAGAGATTAATAAATGCAAAATAATGTATGACGTCAAGTATCAAACTTTTTATTGCATCTATGACACCTGTACATAACCTCCGGCGTGGGACATTGTGGATTATAATATAAAAATGGTTATAGAACATGAGAGTGACTCCGCCATAAAGTCAATAATCTGAATAAAGAATCCAATGCTTATTAATTAATAAAATAATAGCAATAGTTGCTCACATTTAAAACGATTTTTAACAAAGAATCTGCAGGAATAAAGAACAAAAAACCATGTACATGTGTTTTTTTCTGCAGACTTTTGATCTTTTATTAGTCTTGTTAAGAATCGTTTAAAATGAACAGTATTGTTATCGCGCTACTTAACTACTGAGTATTATACGTTCGCTACATTACGTTAATTTACATTAATTACATGTATTATATATTTTTTGTTATTTTTTTTAAACTTTAGTTTTGACAATCAATCTTTCAGATTATTACTGCCATTGTCGCGTAGTCAATAATATTGCAAGCGTCGTGCGATCACTTAACGTGTGAGTTAATATTCTAACAAGATGGTGGCTCCCTTGTTAGAACCTTCCAAGGAATTTTTGTGGAATATCAGAATTTCATGCTCCGTGGTATTATTTTCCATTCACTTCACTTATGCACAATAAACTAAGTATATTACGTAAAACACCAGGAAATTTACAAAATATAGAGTCAAGTAACACAAGATAATGAATAAAATATAAAACACACTACATGACAAACTAAAATCCCGCCAAAAACTAGTACATTTTTTGTTGTGATTATAACCTTTATTCATTGTTATATTTTATTTGTGTACATGTAGTTAGTTTAGAAGTAATGAATATACTGACTTGGCGGGCAACTCCGTCTGGTCTCCAGAAGTGTTGAAGATCCAGGTGAAGGCGGAGGGAGGCGGACTCGCGTCCACCGCGCACTGCAACCTCACGGTCTCGTGCTTCAGGGCTCCGAACACTTCGCCCTCGTTACTTGTTTTGCACAAAGGAGCATCTGATGCAACATCAAATCTATCAATCTATATCACTCGTTGATTTTCAAAATGACCCAATCCAATTTTAGTTATTCATGAGATATATTCATAACGATAATCATGTACAATTCTAATAGCATAAAATTCAAATCATAAAACTTATGAACGGTAATACTTGAGACTTCGTTCACGGTTAATACAGATCTTAAAAAAATTAAGGTTCACATATGAGCAATGAAAATTGGATTTGGCTCATTATGACAATTAACGACTGATGTGACTGCACAAAGCTATTGTTCGCGACTCCATGCGCATTTATTACTCGACAGTTTGTCTATTTTTTTATGTTTACTCACATTATTTGATTTCGACATTTATTAATATTCTTCTAAAAATTTGCCATTCGTGGTAAATAAATACAAATTGAATTTTCGGCAACGACATCTCAGAGTATCACTGAACATTATTATATTTTCAATCTTAGAATAAGGTAAACTCTCCGTCTACAAAATTTCATCAAATTATGTCGGAAGTGTTTTGAGTAAATTCCGAATGAACTAGAAGTTTTGGATTATTATATTCGTGATAAGTGAATATAGCAGCTATATATCATAATATTTATTAAAAAAATACATGTACAAACATAATTTCAAATGTATATATTATATATGTATATGTATATATATTGATGGATAACAACTCTGATAATTATATTTTTAAAACACATTCGTTGTGAGAGTCTGTCATTAAGCATCATGATCACATCAATACAACATTTTTGATATGTTTGTGTTATCCATTTAATGAAGCTCTTAAATATAAACAGTATATATAATTTGGCTCGTTTTATAAATTTTCCATAAAAGCCAATAACGATGCCAATTAACATGCAGGACTATTTTTTTTATTATTCTATTTGATCAGATTTTCGTTAGTATAATCGTAATATGTATAATAGTTTGCTATGTAACAAGTAAATGAACCCTACATTAACACGACAAATACTCAAACAATTTTCTTCAACAAATAATCAGACACATCTTTATAATGCTTAATTAACATACAACTTGAAAAATGTTGGATTTATATGACAAGCCTGTAAAAAAAAAAGCAAATAAATCCTCGTCTCAAATGATTTACTATGATATATTAATGTATGAACATACATCGAATCTGCAGAGAGACAGCATTGCTGGTGGCACTGCCTTCGCTGTTGTAAGCGAGGCAGCTGTAGTCCCCGGCGGCCGCTCTAGTAACGCTCTGCAGCACGAGACTCTGGTCGCTCAGTATAACGCCTGTGCTTGCGTTCTGCTGAATCTCCTTCACCTGGGAAACGAAACAACAATCTATCTCGAGGATAGTCCGGAACCTGTGTAAGCTAACTGCTCCCATGCTAAATTTGCTTCGTGTCATTCATTTCGATATTGCAATAGATCTTTAAATAGAGGGCAGATTACAACAATCCATAGTCATCTGTAGCGGCGTTTGCGTTAGCACACCACTTGTTGTCGTGGACGTTAGTAAAAAGATTTTACGTTTAATTACAATTTTAATGCGAATAACAATTTAAAAAGTGAGCGCGAATCGTATGTCGTTCTTGCAAGTGTGACGTTTATGCGGGTGCAACTTCAGACTGTTTATGTTTTGTTTCGAAACATTATCTGAAAATATTACCGCAGATATTGTATACAGAGAATTAAATTGTATTGCCTAGAAATTGCTCGGCGTTGCTTGTGTAGTCAAATATGTCACAATTCCTATACTCTGTACATTTATATGTTTTTCAGCGATCGGAAAAATTACATTACCTACTGCAACGATGATGGAGAGAGAGTAAATAGTATAGATGTACGCAGAAAAAACAAAGAAGGCAGCAACAAAGAGAAATGTAAAATTAACAATAATGGAACTTTATCACAGAAGGGGAAGCATTAGTGCGCCACTTTCGAGATTATTCTAATGTAAAGCTCTTTTAATACAAATTAGCATCCAATTTTAAGTGGCATAGACAGCGTTATGAGTCACTATATGAAAGAATGTCAAATTGTATCCTATTTTGTATACAGATTTTATAAGCAACCCTGAAAACCATTACGTAAAAATAATTAGATATTATGATCTGATAAAAACCAAATAACCTTACGCAATAGAAGCAGGAACGACAACAAAATTTCTCTATGTCCCAGTAAAAGGTTTGACCAGCCAAAAGAAGTTTAGTACTGGCAAGATTATTCATAGCGACATTAGTAGGATCCTACGCAAATTTGAAATCTGACAAAAGGAAGAGAAATCCTGGTAAGCGTCGACACAAATCTATAAGGTCCCTTAAACTTATACTTTAATCACAGATACTAAGCACCTGCAACAAATACGTCAGCTTATAATATGTAGGATCCGACACTTGCAAGGTCAATCTATGGAATTAAAAAAAAATAGTCTTGAATTATTTTTAACGCAGACTTATGATGCAAAATTAATTATTCAAGTTCTGTCAGTCACTTAACTTATGCATAAGTAACCTCGTAACGTAGCAACATCTGATTAGTCTCCTTGTGTGATATAAATAAAAAAGAAGCTTCGAGACGGTTTTTAGACGTACGTCAATTTGATGTTAGTGAACACGAAATAGCAATAAGAAATTCCAGACTATCGTTTGCGGGGCCCTCGGGAGCGGTGTCAACCGCTGTCGCGAAACACCGACCTAGTTATGTATTCTGTTTACAAGGACTTTGTAAAAGAGAAACATAAAAAGTTCTCGTTAAGTACAACTGCTTTTTTGATAATGGAGACAGTTTCTTATACCATCCTATATCATAAAATTATGACACCTTTTTATATACATGACGTTACTTTGTTCCTGAAAATTTTTAATATGAATGAATTATAGACCAGCGCTACTTGTCATACAGTGTCCTGGTATATATATTAAACTGAATAACATAAAAATCCTTGTTCTGAGACAACAGTGATGTGACAACTGTTATGATAATCAATCAAACAGCGTTCAATCGATCGATTTCGGATACACCCAATTCCATTTCTTGTTATGAAAATTATACTTATCCTAATTTAAATTTACAAACGACTCGTTAAATATATATTATATTTTATTCATTAGAATGTTATTCAGTGACGTTAATATACAAGTGACTGTGTTGTTTAAAATATGGCCCATTTTCACTTACCCCCTTATACCAAGTCAGTTTGTGTGTTCTCGGGTTCGCTTTCACACTGCACTCGAAGTAAACGTCGTCACCTTCTTTGATATACGAGGGATTTAACGTCGGACCGAGTTTCAAAGCCACTATCGGAACGTCTGTTGTAAGAAAAAAAATGTATTTATCAGGTGAAGACAAAAGCTGTACCTACAAAATTCTGGACACTACAAATATAATCAAACACCACCGCGCAACTCAATTCGACATACACATTTTACACGGGAGTGCGAAAATAGTTTTTTTTAATTGCATTATTGGTTTGAAGACTGGTCTCTTATTAGTTGAAGCATTCAAAATATGATGTGCAGTTTATGGAATTAAAAAAGTTAAAAAATGTTAATTTACGACTTATGCGGTGTTGTTTGCTAAACGACGATATGCTAAAGTATTTAATTACAAATTCTAATTACGTTAGGCATTCAATGTTAACCAAAATTGACTTTATAGGACTACCATATAATTACCATACCAATACATACATACCACACATACCATTTCAATAAATATATTAAATAACTAGTTAACCCAGTCACGTATCGCTGTGGCTGGCTAGCTCATTACATATAGAATTAAAATTATGATAAAGTAGTATGGGGTAACAAGTCAGCCTAAAAGCTGTCAGGTTAAAGACCACAAAATTAAATTAAGATCCGATAGTATTTAAGACATTTTTTTTAAGACAAAGTACAAATCAACATAAAATTTCCAATTTTACATCTTGTTAATAAATATTCTGACTACTTTTAATTATAATAAATCAATTATTTTTCTCAAACTGACTAACGCTATTGAACTGACAAGGCCTTAACACCTTCACTAGACTACATAATAATTCATTGTTAAAGATTGAAATTCAACATTAAAACATGGTGCCACCTATGGGATGGGATGGTTACAAAAATCGGTGATATGGTTTTCTATAAACAAACTAATTTAAAACGTTATCTGTTCGAGACTGATGACACAATTAATAACAATAATCAACATTGACAACCATTTAATTTTTAATAAAAAAAGATTGCGGCCAATAATCGAAATATAAATTTGGACCAAATTATACATAAATGCTAACGTTGCATGAAGATCGATCGAGTAGTTTCGGAATTCATCGTGGACAAACATTATGACACTGGATTTTTATATATTTAGATACTATACATTAAAAAAAAAATCATAAACAAAACAAACCTGTAAAGATTCTTACACAACTTCTGACTTAAATGAACTGTGAATATCAAAACGCTAAAAATTACCTATTTCAAATCGTTTAACACCATATGAAAATACATTGTATCCATGCGAAGTCTACTCGTGTCACTAGTTCCAAAAGAAAGCTGACAAACGGTCAATTACTCGTACATTCCTGTTAAATATGCCAAGTGGCTATAAGTAATTCTGGGAGAGGTGAGAGGAGTACAAGTAGTTGGCAACTGTAACGCTCACATAAATAACAGTGAACAAGCAATAAAACATTCTGTAGGTAACGTTGTTGCATCGACATGTTACATCGACATTGTAGCAGGGAGCGATGCAAGATTCAATACTTTATACAATACTTCATACAACAAGTATAGATATTAATAAACATAAGAGAATTTGACTGCAAAAACATGCCACGTCCATAATCAACAGGATTTTTTTTTTGTTTTAACCGCTAACCAAATTAATACAACACGTTGTCATTTATTTTATTTTTAGCAAGTAATCTTGTAGTAAACTATTAAAAGTAATTATATTATAAGTGTCTTGTGATTATTTCAATGACCTAACAAAATGGTGGCCCCGTTCTTAGATCTTTCCAGGCAATTTTTGTGGCGAGTCAGAATCCATGCACTTTGTTATTATTGCCCTTTTACTTCACTTGTACACAATAACCAAATTATATTACATAAACGCAACCAAAATTATAATATATACAGCCCAATAACACAAGATTATGAATAAAATATAAAATCAATTACATGCCATTCCAATATCCCGCTAAAAACCTACGAGTTTGAGACGAGATTGTGTTAAAAAGATAGACATTATGTATGAATTAAACTTTTACCACCTTTTTCCGCAGTGAAATAATCTATAATATAAAAATGAATTGCTGAATGTGTTACTAAGCGCAAATTAAGAGAACAGCTGAACCGATTTCGCTAATTCTTTTTTTGTTGTGTTTGTTATTGTCAGGAGCAGGGTCTTATATAAAATGAATATAGGCACTGCTAGTATTTAATACTAATTTCATCAGTTTCAAACTTTAGTAGTTCATATTTCGAAAAATCGAAAACTAGATTCAAACAAGGAGTCTAAATCCTATTTAACCGTCTGGACTGGACCGATTGGACCGTCCAAAACCATAAAGATTTAAGCACCATACATGCTAACAAATGTAGACGTCGTGAGGCACAGATCAAAACACTGTTGGCAGCATAAACCTAAAAAATACCTACCTTTGATATGTATGTCAGCCGAGTGGCCTATATTAGGAATAAAGATGTTGTCAGGATGTATGCATCTTTCTTACTCTTTCATACAAAAACTATTGACCAGAATATGATGATAATCTACATATAGGTTAGAAATTAGAAGTAACATATAGGTTATAATTTATAAGAATATTGTTGAAATTAACTAAAGTATAACGATAAATATTATATGATGATAATCTACATATAGGTTAGAAATTAGAAGTAACATATAGGTTATAATTTATAAGAATATTGTTGAAATTAACTAAAGTATAACGATAAATATTCTAGTATATTGGAAAAAAATCTTCCATGATAGCAGAGAAAAATAATAAGAACAAAAAAGTCATAAATTGAAGACGAAAAAACACACTACTACAAGTTAAAAGGAAAAAATACGTTGCAAAAAATACCTCTTTACAAATTCCGCCTACATCGTCGCGGGGTACGTACCCACAACAAGATTACAAATTCGATCTAGATTTATTGGTAAATGTGTTGAATTCTAAACACGTGAACATATTTCGTACATTATTCGATAAATATATACATGACAATTTTTTTTCATGTGGAAAAAATTCAGTATAAAACGTGACCTTTACTCCAGTCGTGTCTGGAAACATCTGTTTACAATATATTCATAATATACAAACCACTACCTGCGAGTTTGTTCACATAAAAATATGCTTTTGATCAACGCGATGGGGTCGAAATATATAGGTGGTATAGCCACGCTGAAGCTATTACTGGTTACAGCATGAATGGTTCAGCTCGCCCGGGGTAGTACTATCCGAACCACAAAAACCGAACAACAGTGAAGTAACAGTGCTTGCATTGTTGCCTTTCGTTAAGTCAGTGAGAGTGTTGGAAGACCGTCCTCCCTCACATATTCCCTACTCCCCTTTCCCTATTTCCCCCCCCCCCCCCCCAACACAAGCTGGTAACGCACTTGCGACTCCCCAAGTGTACATCCCCTATATATATATATATCTATACTAATATTATAAAGCTGAAGAGTTTGTTTGTTTGGTTGAACGCGCTAATCTCAAGAACTACCGCTGCGATTTGAAAGTTTCTTTCAGTGTTAGATAGCTCATTTATCGAGGATGACTATAGGCCACATATCATCACGTTAAAACCAATAGGAGCGGAGCACTAATGAAGAATGTCTCAAAATCGGGCTATTTTTAGAGCATCCGCTGCGAGTCAGTGTCAGTATTATATGCGTTGCCATGGTAACATGATAACATTCTATCGCAAAAAATTATTAGGGTTTATTTTGTGTTCCTGTTCAAAAGTTTATTCTAGGTTATTTTTAAATCCAATTTTTGATTATAAGTAGTACGTTGCTATCGCAAACATTTTTAAAGTCTATTTTGTGCTGCTATTCTAAAAGGTTAGTAGTAATAATATTCGTCCATCACAATACAGGCGAAGGAATTAATCCATACTGCCAATTCTGAAATTGTCAATATAGGTAGTTCTTATGTATTCTCTATATATAAAGTCCAAATTTTCTATATAATATTTCGTAAATTTTTATCTTCTTAATTTTTCATTTATTTCACTTAGCATAATAAACAAACCATATTACATAAAACGCCGCCAATTTAACACAATATAGAGTCAAATAACACAAAATTATGAATAAAATATAAAATCCCTACATAACAGACTGAAATCCCGTCAAAAACTCCTCAAAAATTTATTCTACGTTAGTTTTGTTCACAATTTTTAGTTTGTGATATATTACGTATTATAAGAATAAAGCGTGTGTATATAATATACAAATAAATACTTTTTGATGAATACACATATCTGCGGTGCTACAAATATCAACATTTTTTTTTAATTCTGTCGATATGTCCGTTTGTTTATTTGTTCCGGGTAATCTCCGAAACAGCTGGACCTATATGAACTGTTTTGTTTTCTTAGAAATGACTACGCTATAGACCTAGCAAGCTTAACAGCTTCAACGGAGTACAAGTAATATTTGAACGGGAAATTTACTGGCAAATAACTAACTAATTAGCTGTTTTATTTTAAGCTAGCGAGTTGAGCAGACGATACCCGATATTATATCTATATAATAAAAGATTGAACACATATTGTTCGATAATGTATAGCTTAATATTTTCATTACTTTCTTATATAGTGTAAGTGAGCACTATAGGTGATACATAGATAGTAGTTTAAAATTACAGCTATGTGGCTTATGATAAATCACATCCCATTCGATACACTATTAGTATTCACATATATAATGTAAATGTTACCTGTTACTGTAGATGATGTGCATGTCATACTTACAAATATTTTTGAAAGAGTATTATTGTTATTTACACATGTAATAACAATTTTAAATTTAATTAATACATTCAAAAAACGCGTGCGGAGCCGCGGGTTCAGGTAGTATGATATATATATATATATATATTATTTGTTATGTTATATATAATTATATATATTATATCCCCGCTGAAACAATTCAGTGTTGCGTTTTTGTATCGACTAAAGCTATATTATATTGTTCTGGGTGGACTGGTCGATCAAATCATAAAGATGACGACACTGTAGATAACGTCATACTGCTCCATAGACGTGATTTTATCTTCGCCGTGATATATACAAATAGAATTTTAAACAGTTTATTAATTAATCAAATATATGTATATATAAATATAAATCATAATACGAACGCTTACTAGCTAAATTACAATTTTAGCAGTTCGCTAATTTAAATTGAATTGAATTGTACGAGTACGTTGAAAACATTTTGACGTGACAACGTCTTATAAATTGGTTTGCCGGGTGACACTTCAAGAAACTGCGTTACGCTCCGCTCACGTTATGCGCTCACAATGAGAGCGAGTGAGAGGCACGCGTCCCTTCCACTCGGGCATGGTTAGCCCGCCTAAGAGCGAGAGAGACTACTATACGAAAATTATTTTACCACTCAAAGTCGTTGTCACGTAAAACTTTCGCCCGTATACCGACTTTACAGGCAACCAATTTTTTTTTTTAAGTGAA
The DNA here is from genome assembly GCA_014332785.1 of Antheraea mylitta. NCBI lineage: Eukaryota > Metazoa > Arthropoda > Insecta > Lepidoptera > Saturniidae > Antheraea > Antheraea mylitta. The sequence goes on along the minus strand of JACEII010000126.1, from coordinate 132,159 downwards.
AATTTCTACAGGCGCGTTAAGTAAGTAGTATGTTTGGAAGATGAAATTATGATTTCGTGTCATGACAGCCTAGTAAAACGACGTATCGTATTTCGGCCTGCGTAAATCTAATATTGATGTTTTGTACTGAACTTGTTCAACCCATCATGGGTATGATTAATTAATAAACTCTTTGAAAATTCATATAACTATTGGTCAGAATGTTTATACATGTGAAAACCAGGCTAATGTTAATAATTTAATAAATACAATATTATGAAATTTAAATAAATAATACTATAATTGATTTAAAAATTCAAAACGGAACACAGTTATTTTATTGTTTTGAGTTTTCACTTTAGTCAGCAGTCGCCTAGCTTTTCACCACTTCATTTATCGATATAATAAGAAGGTTTATAAAAATTCAATGAATTCCGGTTTTTTTTTTTTAAATAGAAGTACCTACGTTTCGTATCAGCAAAACTATTTTTGTTCGTCGATCGTTTTTTCCCATTCTACATAATATTATATATGTATCGAAGTATGTATCCATAATATATTACATGTAGTACAAGACTGAGACATTTCAAATAATATTGTAATAATATTACTTGAACGTTTTTCAGTGCGAGGTCGCAAATGCGTACTGAGCTGTAGGAAGAGATGTTAACGTACTATATAATACGTACAGACATAAACGAAGGATATAAGCGAAATACACGTTCCACTTTAAAATGTGTTAATTGTTTGTCTAAAATTTTAAAAAAAGGAACAGCAGACTCTATCCCTCCCTAATAATAAAAAAAAAACTTGTCAAATTATATGCGTAAACCTTTCTAGTGAATCACTTTATCTACTGAAAACCACATGAAAATCCGTTCAGTAGTTTTTGAGTTTACCGCGAACAGACAGACAGACAGACAGACAGACAGACAGATGTAGCAGATGGCTTTGTTTTATAATACAGAATGATAAGAGAAATATATTAACATGTCGGCTATATAACTTAAATTAAAAATAACAGGGGATCGATACATTAATTTATTAACACTGTAGGATCTGTAATGCTATCTGTTGGTGTAATGTTTTAGACCCAATTGTTGTCTCAAATATCTGATATGTAAAGGTAATCAATGACGAATACTTATTTTTTGTTTCTGATATATTTAGATATGCTCTACAGATGATATCAAGGTTTTTTTTTTGGTTAAGAAAATTGCTTCACGGAAAATATTTATAATATGCAATCGATGACTATAAAACTCTTCAATAACCTTTTTCAGAAATAATAAAACGAGAGTACAAATAAATTATAAGACAAATAATTACAATTCAATAAACGCGTACAAAAAACATCCATTCACATATATTACATGTTTAATAAGACGCAAAAAATAGAGAGATGTAATAGATATTCTAGACTCGAGTGATATATTTTTTATGTAAACCTATTTATTCAAATACTGTATACAGAGTAAAGAAATAATTGAACTATACTTATACTAAATTTTGGCCGTGGCTTCGCTTGCGTTTATGAAGATTTCTGTTCCATTGACAACGTCTATGCAAAATTTGATCATTATCGGACGAGCAGTTAATAAGTGAGATTTACATTATTAGCGGTAATATACTCACAATGCACGTTTAGTTTCCATCGGTCTTCTATAGCGGACTCCTCGACGCTGGGGTTTTCAGCGCGACACGACAAGTACTTCTCGTGGTCTTCCGCCACCGGCACCAGGGTCAGGATGCTCGTGGTTGAATTGTTATCGGAGAACTGCGACGATGGGATCAGATATCAAAATTAGCACACGATTATTTTTATAGAAATCTAAACTTCGATCAATACAGTATTACAACCTAGTGTTAATGATATTATAGTTTAAAAATTACAGTGCTCGTCCTTTTTTTTCTGGAACTGATTATGCTATTGCCCTTGCAAGACCTTTACAGCTTCACCGGACTAGAGCTCGTCCTAAAATTTTACTGGAGGAAAATAAAAGCGTGAGATATTTAATGTAACGTTTGTAGAAACACTAGCGATTGGTCGTGAAACGCACAGAACTCTACCACATATAAAATATCCCAGCATGCTTCCTTTCAAAACGTATCGTTACCTAAAAACAAATCTATTTATTGAATAATATCATTGATATACCAGTCGATCCAAGAATAAAAAATATTTCAATGTTTTCTAATCAGATAACCGAAGAAAGCGTTTGCTAAATCAGTAAGCGAATGTGAAGCGATAAAAAAAAGTAGAGGGAGCTATAAGGAGTGCCAACAATCTTAATACAAATTATAAATATCTGATATACACAGGTTATTAAACTACCCGTCGCTAGTCGGACACAAACCGCGCAAGTGCAATACGGTCGGTCACGCTTGCTAAGATGTCCCTGATGCAAAACTATAATTTTATCTCCTGCCAAAAAAGACCACTAAACGCTTAAGAAACGCTTAAGCTACGCTTTTCATTTCAAAAATATTTGATAGAATTCTTTATAAGAAGGTTACTTATAAAAATATTAATTACATATCAGCAATAAAAGTTAATAATCCTAACAACAAAACCAATAATTCATTTGATAAAGTAAAACAAACTTATGTAATAGCGTCCCTCCATCCATCGAACAACAAAACCCAAACAATACGTCAAATTATGAAAACAAATCAGCCGCGTTTGTCGACTGCTTTGTTGTGTTAGCGTTGATCGAGCGATCCCAGAACATTATCCCTCATTGATTTCTTAATTAATTTAATTTATGTTTGCTCCGTTTCAAAAATACCCATGTCCATTTTTGATAATTAATACATTGTTAAACCAATCGAGATTGTAATATTTTTATTTGAAAAACGAACTTGTATTTCATAGCAAAAAAAAACTTTCTACTTTACAGCAAAAATGATACAAGTTTCACACCTATAGAAATGCTTTGATCAAACAAGACAATAGCTAGAATGTTCTATGGACACTGAACGATGGATGCGCAAGGAATAGACATAAATACACAGTTCCTGAAAACAAAACTTTGTTAAATGTTGACGAGACGAGCAACGGCTCTTACTAAATACCAAGAAGCGTTGGCAATGACTTTGAGGATGAAAAAGCACATACGAAAGTCAGAAGAATTTTACACAAACCATAAAACCAGTTGGCGTATGCAAATCTTAAAATACGACTAGACGACGATGGAGACATCATTTGTAACCCAACATTTGTCAATGACAAATTATACAAAAACATTCCATTGTCCTCTAAAACTTGACATTACAGCGAGCAATTAATAAACGGAACCAAACAATAATTCACTTGACAAAGGAATCTATATTTTTTTATTCCAACACAGCGTCATCTTTTATAAATTATATTTCGTAATGAATAAAACTCATTCAAGGGAACTAATAATGAATTGTTTGAAGTGAGCGAAGGGAAATCGGATAAGTTTATTAAGAACAATATAAGCAGGGGAATTTCAGAGACGAGCGTTCTGTTGACGTCATCGTGGAGCAAAGGCCTCCAGGTTGATTAAGTTCGAGGGTAAGTGTTTATTTAATGTTCACAAATTTCAGATCATGAGCTTTGTTCGTTTTACTTTCGATATTGTCTTGAAACTCAAAGTAGCTAAGCGAAAAGTAGATCTGGTCTGCTGTTAACGCTAAATTTTGATTAAACAAATACGGTCTAATATTTTCGGGATAATTTCATTAGTAATAATTTTAATTAATTGGGAACGTCCAATTCGAATATCGAGAGCCAGAGATGTTGGTTGAAATAAGACCAATAATTGTAATGAACGATACTGAAGCAAGCTATAGAGACCTCTTTATTTCGAAGATAAATGCTTTCACAAAGACAGTTCAAGATATATGAGTAACAAAGTAAGCTAATAACAACATACTATCGTATTTGTCAATGTCTTAATTGAGATTCATAGAGAAAATAACTTATATACAATTCCCAACCGTTAACGCTCAGACTGACTTTTTAAAACCCAGATCTCAAAACTACGGATTATGTATTCAATTTGACTATATCGTCAATTCCATGGATTATTTAAAAAAATTCGTACAAATGAAAAGTTAATTTGCAAATATATTTAACATAAAAATTATGAATTTACAATAAAACATTTATTATTTTTTTAAGTTTTGTAATAAATCAGGTTTATTTAGTTTATTTTTTCAATAATCTTTTGACCGGTGCCTCATGAGGTCTACATTCGTTTTTGTGGACCTTAAATCTGTAGTTTGGACAATCCAAGGGTTAATTTACCAGCATATATTACATCACTAAATGTAGATTGACTTCCAATAATGATTTAGATTCTGCCGATTTATCGGATTGTTATCGTTTGGAGAACAATTTGATGTTGTTCGACCCAGAGATAGTTGAAGGTATAATCTTCGGATACCAAGTAGAGATCAACGTAACTATTGAAGAAGTTAATTGACAAAGGAAAACTTTATGGTAAAACAGGCCATAGTGGTAAGACATAGCGTCATCCGTGCAGTTTTTCTAACAGCTACACTTTTGCGTTAGTCCACCTTTTAGGCTTTGCGTATTATATAAATTGTCACCCAACTAATGTTAGCTAAGACTATAGATTAAACCCAAGATATTATACTAGTAAATATTTAAATTTATAATTACAACGTGTTTCAACTAATACCATTCAAATCCGATTATCAAAGCAAAACTCTATACAACTCAATTATAATCTGTAAACATGTACATTAGAATCGCTCAAAACTTCAGGATCATCAATTAATTTGGAACTAGGGCAAGAAATCAATCACTATTAAGGAAAGCGAGTATCGTAACCGGTTGTTCGGTATAATTATAGGCAACAATGATTTTAGAAGGCCTGTCAATACAACCTAAGGATCTAGATATATTTCTGACTAACTGTACCCGCGACTTCGTCCGCGTGGTACTTAATACAAAAACACAGTTGGTCGTTTTCTGTGTCTTTGATATTATTCAAAGATTATATAATACCCTATTTTTTAGTAAATTGAATCGCATTTACCTAAATACCCTATTCTCGTACTTATTTGGACCCGTCTTTCAAATTACAATAACTATTGATAGGACGAACCCATTTTAAACTAAATATTACTCGAGGATATACTTTATGATTTTGTTAGAAAGATTTTATCGTAAACGCAGTACTTTAGCAGTGATACGTGTCCAAACAAACAGACAGACAGACAGACAGACACATTAAAAAGATTTAAATGCATTACTTATTTCAGGCACCTGTAACAATTTTTGTCCTAAACATCAAAAGTACAGACACGTTAGATTTACATTCTTATTATAGACTAGCTGTACCCGCCGCTCCGCACGCTTTTTTTTAAATTGCATTAAAGAATTATAAACTTGTGAGACTAAGTACAATTATAGAAATGTTCCTTAAAAACAATTCTAAGTACGACACGTACGCCACTTACAGTAGCATGTAAAGTATACAATATATATATAAATACTAACAATGTACCTAGTGAGGTTTACCATCAGCAACATATTTAGGATATTAACCCATCATATAACTATATTCGTTTTTTTTCTTTTTCGAAATGACTACGCTATTGATCCAGCAAGGTCTTAACAGCTTCACCGGACTACGATAACTATATTCGTGCTCATTTACACTGTGTAAGGAACTAATGAAACAATAACTTAAAATATTATCATAAAGATTTATATTTACATTATAATTATAATTGTCATTATAATTACGATTTTGTGTCTATACAAAAAATAAACGCTTGTCTGTTCTGCAATAAATTGTATTATGGAAGTATTCAATACTAATAATGCAATACGTTTATGGACTAAAATCTTATCAGGAAAACCTCTTCTATCTTCAAAGTTACTAAAAATTATAATATTGAATTATTGCGGGTAACAGGTAGTCTAAAACAGAATAACCTCAATTACTTTTTACTTTTTCCCCGACAAATCGGTCTAACCTTTTGGAGTAAGTACTATCGGCAAGGTCACGGTTAACAGCTAGTATAAACTAAAATTGCCTGAATTACTTTTTATAAGGTCAGCTATCTGACAATGAAAGTATCGCGAAGATCAGTTTAACGGTTTTGGAGATAGTACTGCAAGCAAAGCCATGATTACCAGCTAGTATAAATTAAAATTGCTTGAATTGCTTTTTGTAAGGCTAGCTAACTGCAAATAAAAGTTTTGCTAAGATCAATCTAACTGTTTTGGAGATAGCATTACGAGTAAAGCCACGGTTAACAGCTAGTCTAAATTAAAATAAACTGAATTACTTATTATGATGTCCACTATCTGTTGGTGAAAGTTTCGTGAAAATTAGTCCAACCGTTTTCGAGATAGCGTTGCGGACAAAGCCGCGGTTAACACATAGTCCAATTTAGAATAGCCTATGTCACTCGCAGTAACTTCAGCTATCTGCTAATGAAATTCCCGTCAAAATCGGTCCAGCCGTTTCGGAGATTACCCGGAACAAACAGACAGACAGACCTACAAAAATTTTAAAAATTGCACTTTTGTTATCAGTAGCGTGTATACGTTCATACCCAATCAGTGATTTTTTTTTTTTATTTCGATGTTACATACAGACACTTCATTTTTATTATATGTATAAATATAGATATAGATATAAGTATATAAATACTTTAATAAATTTCTAATACCTAAGTATAAAACTTTGACGACTGTTATTTTGTTAATATACGTATGCTTTCTATTTTATTTAGTAACGTACATTCGAATATTCACCGAATCTTTTATTACTAGTGAAAACTTTTAATTGGCCTTCTTGTGTTATATTTTCGCAAAATTTTCCCTGTTCGTATTCCTAAAGTATATAATTTGAACGAATTTGGAATATCAATAATCTCCAGTGATTTAAAAAATGTTACGTCTGTACGTTGCATAAGTACTTACATTTTTTGCAGAACTTCTCTTAATTAGCCTGCCGCCCTTCCACCAGGTGAGCTGCGCCTCCGGCCGCGACCCTGTCGTCCTGCACTCCACTTCGTAACTCCTGTCCGCCGAGAACTGGCTCCTCTTGTTCACTATCTGCACACTGAGTGGCCTCACTGCAACAAACTGGACCATTTACATTTTACCTAGCCTATAAAAATGTCTAGGTAGTACTATCAAATCTAAGGGTGTGCGAATATTCAAATTATTCGATAGTGAATTGAATACGAATTAAATTACAAATTCCAAAAATGTATGTAGTATAGGATTCCAAACGCGATTATTAGCAACGATAGCCATCACGGGGAAATTCCCTTTGAAAATATTTGCGTTCTATTCGTTTCTTGTATAAGTACATAATTTAAGAAACAAAATTCCTCGACTTTTTCACGCAACCAATCTAATTAACATAATAAGATTGTGAAGCCCTTATAGGAGACATCATAAATTACTTATTCATCTCAGGTACACTTAAATCTCCTATTCACTTATTATTAAAGGGTATACTGAATTTTCATATTTTACGAGTAAAAGGATTTTTCAAGTACAGATGAACACGTATTCGAATATTGTTAGTTGCCTAAGGAAACACTGTGCAATTACATCTTTAATAATTCAAAGTGTGTCCACAGAAATTTAGAAAATATATGTCTAGTAATACGCCGCCATGATTCTAATACTAGAAACAAACACAACTTAGCTATCCTATGTTTCAAGCTTAAAACAAGTAAGAGTTTTCTTAGGTAATAAATAGTATAATATATAATATAATAAGCTAAAATACCATGTCAAATGAGTTTTAGTTTCAAAAGGTTATTATGAAGAAGATCATTGCATAAACGATAGTAGCACCTGAAAATGATATCCGTATCTGTGCATCAGCTGAAACAGTTTTGACTACAATTCCTTATTGTAAACAAGGTCGAGATTCCTACCGATTTTTGTTGAGACTGGATTGTTTTCCAAACCGGTGTTATTTAATTGTAATTTAATAGACGTTTTCTGAAAGGTTAAATTGAATAAAGTATTTTTTTACTCACAGTTGATATCGAGTATAAGGACTTTAGTCTCCGGCGGAGCGAGATTGGTGTTTGAGGCTTGGCAGATGAGCCTCGCATTGAGATGTTGCCGCCCAACGCTGGGAAACGTTAGCGTGTTCACAGTCACGCCGTCAGATCTTGCTTCAAACGAGTCGTCTATAACCGTGTTCTCCAAATACCAGGTCACACGTGGACGAGGATCGCCTGATATAAAGTCAACAGATAATTTCAAGCATATTCTTCATTGTTTTTAAGAAATTCTATCAGTGCTATCATCGTCTACCTCCATAAGTCTCGCAGGTCAGTTCTAAAGTATCTCCCTCGTTGTAAGGCTCCGTTAGGCGCGTGTAGCTCCTGGTCTTTGCGTCCATAATGCTTGGCCGGTTGGGCGGTGCTGTTTAGTAATTAAGTCATATAAAAAACAATTGGTAAAATAGGACAACAATTAGAAAGGAGATAAATATTACAAGTCACATTTAAAGTGTTTCAACAAAACATTTTTTTAACATTCACTGATTTAAATTCACCATGATATGACGGTAAAATACTCAACATAATAATCTTTAAATAAATTTAATTGTACAAGTTTTCTTTTCAATTACCAAGATATAGATCATACCTACTTACCCGCGTTTGATTTTTTACGATATGGAGTATTTTGAAGGTTAATAAATCTTTATAAAATAATTAAATTAATACAGTATGTTTTACATTTCGCTTAGTAACTCACAGTATTTTTTTGTACAATACTTATATATAATTGTAGCAAATTCCCATGATTTCGTCTGTATTTCAATCTTTAAAAAGGATTATAGCTGTGCGGATCCCTTTTTTTCTTCTAACCTAACTTAGAAGTGGCGAAGTTATTACTCTTTATAACGTCGGTTATTTGCACTCAAGATCGCGTAAAAATCAATTCAACCATTTCCGAGGCTAATACAATTCAAAATGTTAGCTACAATCACGAGATATTACTTGGTTAAGGGTAAAATTGAAACGAGTAAATAATGGAAAACAAAGGGAAATAAATTAATTCAAAATCTCCGCTAACCCACGATCACACGTTCAAAAGGTACAATTCAATACGTGACGCGACAACATTAAGGGAGTGTTGTTAACGAGTTGTAAATTGTTTAATTTGCTCTCGTGTTGTGTGGGAATACCAATTAATTGAGAATCCTGGAAAATACGTTACGTTAGGAACACTAACTCCTTCGTATACGAGACATTTGTAGTCGAGTTTAATTTTCATAGTATCTTATTGTAATCATAATATCTAATTGTTGTTTAAAAGAAAACGCTTACGAACTGAAGACTGAGGATTATAATGAATAATATATATATATTGTCATAATTATGCCTGTATCTATTATAAAAATTACTAGTAATATCTAGCAACTTCATCCGCCTAAAGCTATCTATTTACATATACGTATATTATAAGAATGGAAATCCAAAATTTTTGTGAAACCAATTGTTGCAGATGTCTAGGAATAAGTAATAAAATACGTTTTAATCATTTTTAGAAAAGTCTGTCTGTGTGTGTTTCAAAACGTATCACTGCTAAAGTACTGCGTTCACGATAAAAGCTCACGAAGAAATCCTAAAACATATCCTCGAGTAACATTCAGTCTTCGTTTCATTAAAATCGGTTCACTCTATCAAAAGTTATTGTATTTTAATAACGCGTCAAGATAAGTACGATACAAGAGTAGATGAGTGAATGCAATTCAATATCTTACAAAAACAGGATATTATACAATACATAAAACGAAAGACTGTTTTTTGCACTAAGTTTCACGGCGACGAAGTCGCGGGTACTGCTAATTATCTATATATTATACGTGAAGCAAAATTTTTGTACCCCTTTTTAACTTATTTTCCGTCAACCGGTGAACTTGAAATTTGGCATAGTTAAAGTTTATATGACGGAGAAGTGCAGAAAGGTGTTTATTTTATATAAAATACATTAGAAGTATATTAAATTAATTAAAATATGCACTACTCAAACTACTACTCGAATTTTACACAACATATACACACATGTAAATAAAAAAGACATTTTGACAGCCGTCAATAATTACGAACTTCAAAAAAGGTTGTAAAGGAGGTTGCTATGCTCGACTATATGTATTTTTTAAGTCTTACGTTCTAATTACCATTTTTCATCCTACATTCAACAATGATGTTATAAAATATAACTATTATTGTAATGTTTATTATTTTTTATGGTGAACTCACTTCAAATGATGAATTAATAAAAAAATGAGCGAAATAATATTTTGTATAATCAAAATAAGAATTTTGTTCATAAAAGTAATCCATGACGTGGACCTCCGCGATTACAATGTTGCAATTCAACGTCATGTATCAACAAAAAATAATTTATTTTCAAAAGCTAATGGTAGTATTAAAAACGTCTTTATCTTGGATTCACCATTTGATTGTATTGCGCATCCATTAATTTTCCAAACGATGATACTGGGCATATCACTATTTCTCATAATGAACAGACTAGATTTAATTTAATATCACCCAGAAATACCATCCCATGGTGTCATGTAAATTTAATTGAAAATTGTGTCATGGGTTGCGATAAATTTCTTTATTTTCGTAAAATTATGTTTACTTAAAATTTGAGCTTTACCACGTGGTTTTTGTTTCCAATTTATAATTAATTTTCATTTTCATTTATACATAGATTTTTTTTTTTCATAATTATATAATAAAGATCATGGCAAATAGCAAATAACTGAGTAGCCATGATGAAAACCTTTGATTACAGAAGTATACCCTTTGACAAAAGAACTCTAATAAAGTTCAAACTTTGAAAAATCAATTAACTATGGTCGATGTCGACCACTGGGCGCCCACTTGCATAAATAAAACAATATAGGTATGCCGTTGTACGACCATTACTCAAAAACTATTGTATAGATTTCGATATTTTTTTTTACTTCTTAGAGGCTCGACCCTTATCTAAAAAAATAATAATCAAGATAGCTTCATTCAGTATAAAATTATTAAAGATGTAAGAAGCTGCGTTTTTCATAAGTACTGCGCGTTCACCAATGCGAAATGCGAAATGAGTGGAGGTTGTGTTTTTATTCTCTATACCTTAAATATATTCCAGAGATAATAAACAGCACAGACGATGTTACGGGTATCAGCTAATTTTAAATGTAAACCTATAAAATATGTGAAGGCGATTGGCCGCAAATATTATATCATCAAACGGCATGGACACCTATAATTATAACTTAATACCGGTAGATGTCCATTAAATTATAAAAATATAATTGAAACCGAACCAATTTTGAGGATATTTTACTTGGAAATAGAGTACTTATACATATATACATTACATAGTAGGTTACATATGTTATAGGGGTTAAGTAGTAAAAATAAAATGACATAGAAATTGACATACACACAACATAAATTTTCACAAGTAAAATGTCGCGGCTATCAAATATATAAAAATATTAATAATACATACATAAATATTTCATAAATAATGTAAATAGAGAATATACTCGAAAAGGTACGGTATAAATAAAAGAGCTCGGTCGAGTAGCGGTATTTACGTGTATCGTGCCGAACGCAATGTTCGACCACTTAACGTATTAGTAGTTCATACTGAATGTCTTAAGTGCAAATACTTAAAGATATTATCAATATTAGTCGTAGTTATATATCTGCATGATCCGTGCATATATGTAGAAATGTAATCTCCTTAAAAATGACATTTGAAAGTCATTGAACCAGTATCACATATTCAAATATATAAAAATCTAGCGTCATGACGTTTGTTCACAATTAACTCCGAAACTGAGTTTTTGGCGGGATTTTAGTCTGTCATGTAGTGGATTTTATATTTTATTCATAATCTTGTGTTATTGGACTCTATATTTTGTAAATTTGGTGGAATTTTACGTAATCTAGTTAGTTTATTGTGCATAAGTGAAGTGAATAGAATATAATACCACGGAGCATGAAATTCAGAGATACCACAAACACTCCCTAGCAGGTTCTAACAAGGGATCCACCATCTTGTTAGAATATTGACTCACACGATGCAATATTGAAGTGATTGCACGACGCTTGTAATATTACCGACTACGTGACGATGGCAGCAATAATCTGAAAGATTAATTGCCAAAAATAAAATTAAAAAAAAAAAAAAAAACTCCGAAACTATTCAACCGGTTCTCATGAAAGTTGCCATTTATGTACAATCTGGTCCAATTTGAAATATAAGATTAATATTTCCATCAATGGCCTCAATACTTTTTTATTACAAATTAAATGATTGTCAAAATTGATTATTGTTGTTGATTATAAGTTGCATCGGTCTCGAACAGATGGCGCTTTGATGAAACAGAAATCTGTAGGACCAACTCATGCAAATACTTTATCATAATTTTAATTCAATATTTAATAACTGAGCCACAGCAACGTTAGCTAGTGATCAGTAACATTAGAGGACTTTTATATTATAAGTAAACTTTAGTCCCCATAAATTCATGACCCCAACGAGATCCAAAAGTTAAACTTAATTATATAGGCAACTAGTTGGGAAAGTCTCTCGGACACATCCCGCGTTCTTATCCACTCAGCCCTGTTTGATAGAAAATCAACCACGGATTTTAACCTACGTTACAACTCAAAACAGCGACTAAACTCTTATAAATTCTTCTAATTCATTTACATCTACATACCTACTAACAGAGCCCCGAGTTAGTCGTGTTTAACCGTTAAGATTTGAATTACTTTAGTACTTCGCTGACATAAGCATTCAGAGATCGATTCTTCTGTGTAATTAATTAACGGTTCTCATCGTACGACCAGTACGTTTTCGGTTCCCGATACCCCGCGTCGCTATTTAGTTGTAGTTTAGCATACTTTCCAACCTGCATCTTGTATTATAAAACGCTTCGCTTCTAAAGGTCACTGCATTATATGAGATAGCTTACAATGGACCTTACTAAAGACGTTATAAAACGATTCCATAATTTTTCATATTTAACTGTAAAAATGTGAAGTACAAGGGATACCTTCAAAGAAATAATAAAAAGCATCTTTTAAAGCTTTAACTTCTCAGTACATAGTACAGTAGACGGATACGATCAGTACCAGCCTGTCCCTCGTAACAGAGCGTGCTCACGCCCACGCCCGCGTAACCACAGATCGCGCCGCCGCGGTCTGGGGGTTAATTTCACTCCCACACACCCGATTAGGCCTCCCACGGCAGCGGCTCAAGCCTAGGTTCGATCCCTCGGTAGGAAGCCCTTGAGTGCGTTGCTTGCGCGATACGGTGACACACCCATTCATCACTGATACAACACTACACGATCACCTCCATACACGTGCACGCCTACACGCTACACATCTTGGTGGAAGGGTTATTTTTGGTACATTTTTTTCCCTTATCGAACTGAAAAACTCTCAATTTTTCCGACAAAAATACATGGAGGAGTTGTTGAGGCGGATATGCTTGGTACACATATACGTTTCAACAACTCAAACATAAATGAATAGTTAGCTAGGTTTGCTAAGTTAGGTCGCGATTTTTGCATGCAACGGGCAACAGCCAAGCCGAGGTGTGCCGTGCACCCTTGAGCTGGTTGCCAATATAAAATCGGCTGAGTGCCTTAAGCGCTCGCCTTAGTAGTCCGGTGAAGCTGTTAAGACCTTGCTAGGTCAATAGCGAA
>JACEII010000126.1:98071-118443 GCA_014332785.1 Antheraea mylitta | reverse complement strand
TTTTAGATATCCAGTAATATTTAAAGAAGCCATACTATTTAATATTATTTATTTACCATATCATCTTCTTAAGCTACCGCGCTTTAATGGTTTATTTAGAAGGTAAAATGGCAAAAGCCTTATCCGACTGCAAGGAGAATCGAAATCACGAATTCAAAATTATTTAGTGTTAAACAAAGCGAAATGGCATGTGAAGAATTTAATTAGGGGCGAAAAATGTTATCCCATGTCGTTCAAAACGCAGAAACTGGTTACTCGGCCCGGACACATTTCCTACTTCATCGCGTCAAAACTTTTTCCATTAAGTACAAACAATTTAGACTTACAAAGCAATCATAAATTAAAAGTACTGTATCTAAAAGACAATGGACATAAACAATAAGACATTTTTAATATCCTATCTAAAATCTGCTTCTTTTGCAGAAATATGTACACAGCAGGCACGTATTTAGGTAAATTTTGGGTACGAAATTAAGATCATGCAGTTATGTTTTACAAATGAAGGTCGCTTTTGTTTCAGCGTTAATGCTCGGCGGCTGGCTCTTTGTTTGAAGCAATATTATTAGCGTTAACAATAATCTTAAAGTAACTCAGTATACTAACAAAAAGGCAGACATATTAAGTTCTTGTGCACCGTATATTTATGACGATATTTCAAATCGATTAAAAAGCAGTCATTAAAAATATCGAATAACAAAAAACAACAATATGAACTATATTATTGTAATAAAAGAATAATAATACTATGAAACTCAACTTGTTTGTTTTTCTTTAATTATTTTATCGCAGTAATCTCTGTAATTATCAAACTCTTTGATAGTTTATAGACATATTGAAAAAGGTGATAGGTTATGACCTCTAGGAACGAAGCAATAACTATATAAAATACATGTTAGAAAATAGGCCAAGCGAGTAATAATCCGCACAGGTCTTTAGGTATCGAGAACGAATTGGCTACTAGAGAAGAACCCGGCGATCAGATATCAAACTTTGAATTCCTATGGCAGCGACGTACTATGCAGCGCAGTTAAATTGAATGATTTTAAGTTCTAAAAATTCTTTAAGCTTACCTATATGTACCTTGAGTATAATTTAAACCGTGTTACTCCTATAACTTATTATAATGGAAAAATGATTAGCAATAAAACTATTTACCCTAAACAACGATAACAAACGAATAAAAAAAAAGATTGAACGGGGGTCATCACCTAAACTATTCAACACATCCGCACCTGCCCTCAAAATTAATTTAATTCTAAAACATTATAGAAAACGGTGTCTTCAACTTTGAATGTACCGTTTTTAAATGAAACATAAAAGGTAAATACTTTATATTGCGATGGAGAAAGCGAGTCGCCGGCATTAGATTGCTTCCCGCTGCTACGCTATTGAAGGTATCTTGCCCTTATCGAGATGAAAGGCGACCGTGTTATCATTTTAAGACAATTTATATTTCATTAGTAGAATACGACTCTTATCTGGAACTCAAAAATACAAACGGGATAAATATGAAAATTCAAAAGAGTACAGTTATATCATTGCTTTAAGTTATCACTTATGTCGGTAGTCCTTATGTCTGCATCAACTTTTTTTTTTCAAGCTCTTTGTATGTTCTATAACGGACAAGTAGGTACTAGCTGCCTGTCCCGGTTTCGCACGGGTATACTAATAAAGTAAATAATACCAAATCTATTTTTTTCAGTACAACCAACCAAGTAATTTAATAAAATAGCAACTGAATGTCAATATTTAAAATTTGTCGGATAAATTTTTGAATATCAATTTTGTCAATATTTTGAAAATCTCTGTAATTTTTTCTGTCTCACATTTAATATGGAAAATTGTCACTTTTTCCATGATTTTTCAAACATTTTCTTTCACACAAACCTAATCCTGATAATTGCAAAAACAGCAAAAAAAAATAACCAAACAGATGCAATCGTCATAAAGCGATACACTTACAGACACTGGACAAATGATTTTTATTTGTTTTATGTATATAAAAATGACCAATCACCAAGAAAGTTTGTATGGTACACATATTGATATACCTTGCCACTGCGTGGTGTTCATACATATAATAAAAGGGTAAAGAGTACATTACATTAAATATTATTTGGCAGTAATAAAAATGTGTGGCAGTAATAAAAATCCAGGATTGTTGTTTATCTACGATGAACTCCGAAGCTACTCATCCAATCTTTATGAAAGTTGGCATTTATATATTATAATTTTGTTGAAATTGAGAAATAGGATAATTTATATTTCGATTAATAGTCTCAATAATTTTCGATATAAACTAAATTATTGTCAATATCGATTATTGTTATTAATTGTAAGTTTCATCAGTCTCGAACAGATGGCGGAATAATTCGTTAATTGACAGAAAATTATAGAAGTGACTGTTATAGAAATCTCACAGATGGCGCCACGTTTTAATTTTGAATTACTTTTCTACTCGAGTTTTTTTTATGGTGCACATATTTTAATCAGTTCAACGTAAAATAACTGAGTCACAGCAACGCGTGTCCTTATCAGTTAGTAGGTTATATTTTACATACATTGTACTTATATATATTTTCCTTGAACATAAGAAACATATCTAATTAAACATGGAGTATTCTAAATAGCTATATATACTACCACAATACAAAGCTCTTCTCGACAAAATAGAAATGATAAGAAAAGAATTTCTTATCAAACGTCAGATCAATAAAATAGCGATCATTTTCTAGAATACTCCAATCCAATCGCAGTGATAGGCGATTCACTCCCGGCTCCGGTCTACGAGAAGTTTTATGAGGCTATCCAGTCACGTAGGCAATAGCTAATGCCTTAACACTGACCTACCGACCTACGTCAGATACGCACAGACAGCCAATCAGTTTACTTGTCGATTTTGCTACAGTAACAGATGTTGAACTTTCCTACCGATCCCCGCGGCATTAAATGCTTTTGTTATTACATACTAGGTGATACCCGTGACGCCGACTGCGTCTCTAGTTACCTTTACAATATATTTTATGTAACGAAGGGAAATTTTTTAACGCCAATTTTTACTTTTCTGTATCATTTCTCAAAGATTGTCTTTTATACAAACCTTGTACTGATAATTATATTATATATGTACAAAAAACAGCCAAACAGTGAACCAAACCGTGCACTTCAGTGAGGCGATCTCAAAGGAATCGTCAAAAATTTATTTATTTCGATTTATTCTTGTTATTCTTTCAAGCTACATAAGTTTTAAATTGGTCACAATGATAAATATTTTAAAAATATATTGTTTAAAAGATATCGTGGTATATCGCTGGCTCAAGAAAAAAAAAACCGAATAAGGACAAAAAACTATATACTAAGCTCGCAAATTACGCTGTAGGCGTTTACTTGGCCAGTGAAGCAGCATTTTAATCGAAAATTTTATCACCTTTACCACTTGAAAGCTTACTTTATTCAAGGTCTAAAATGTATTTTCATCCACACAAAATCACGATCAAACACACAAAGTACTTACTTATAACAGTGAAATTGACTCTCAGATTCCTGGTGGGAGAGTTTTTAAAGTCGACCCTGCAGCGATAGACCCCGGCGTCGTTCGCGACAACGCTGTCGACGAAAAGCACTGCCGGGCTAGTTGCTGCTCTGAAGTACGCCCGGGATCCGAACCCGGACGGCGACGACCATAATTTAGGCTGGGAGGCGAGTCGACCGCGAACATCGTAGCTGGGAGAACAAAGCAAACATCAGTTTTTTTCCGATGTTACATTGGTGATTCATTTTTCTTACAGAGTTTAATTTATACGACAACTATGCTTTTATTTGTATTTTTCCATTACTATTCCTACAAGCACCAGTACCTGAACTGAATTTAAAAACATTTTTAAATTAAAATAAACTATTAGGTTTGATTTACAAAATTAGCATTTTTCATAAATAAAACAAAAATATCTCAGATAGGAATCAGCTGTATATATATATATCTCTCTTTTTTGATGTCAATCTGATTTTAATTGGGGTAAGACAGATTTTGGAAGCAGCCGATTCCTATCTGAGATATTTTTGTTTTGACGTCGACGGCGAATTTTGCCTTTATATTTATCTATATTTTTACATTGCCTGAAAACTCAGTTAAAAAAGTTTTCTTATGAATAAAATCTAGCTAGATCGATTTATCGTCCTCGAAACTACCTACATACTAAGTTTCACAGAAATAGATGACGCCGTTTCGAGATCCTGAATATATACAAATATAAAAATATACAAGAATTGCTCGTTTAAAGGTATTCGATTAGATAACACAATGAAAAAGGATATATACTTAACAAAAATATATATATATATATATGACCCAGAAATTGTTACCATAGTTCTGGGATACTTAAGCAGAAATAACTTAAGACCTTACCTGTAGAGTGGCTCTCCGTCGGTCTCTTTAAACCATAACACCATGGAGACGTGATCTTCGGTTGCTAACGGGTGTATGTCGCAGGGCAAAGCGGCTTTCTTACCTAACACACCTTGCGCTTGTGCCATGGGTACTGCAACAAAATTTACTTATCATTTAAAATAAGCATTATTGAATAATTCCAAAAAAAAAGAACTTAAGAGTAAGTTATTACGAGAGATGGCACATTACAAACAAGCTTTTGTCCTCAGTTTCGCTTGCGATAATATGGAAGTTTTACTATCGCTCGGGTGCAGTAATCTTTTTCTGCTTTAAATCCCAAAGTCGTTCTCCGTACTGCTGAAAACATGTGTGCGAAAAATCTTAAAGTATGGTTCAGTTAATAAGGCATGAAAGCGTAACAAACAAATATACAAAATCACATCCGCATTTATAATATTGGCACAATCTTAAGAGAAAATGCATAACAATACTTGCTCGCCGGTAACATCTCTATCAGCCCCGTTTTGTAACCTTCGTTAAAATATAATGACACCAGGATTCGTTGACGCAAATTTGTTTACATTTATAGTATATTTTCTATGCGACAATAAACGTATACCTTCTTAAAGAGTGAGTGTTTGTTTTTGCATTGGAGATTGGCCCGTGCGATAACCTAAGATCCTGCGTTTGTAAACTATACAGAATTTTCAGTTCAATACGAATTCTATTGTTAGTAGATTGTAACGAAGAAATAATACTATAAAATAAGACAGGATCTGTAATCTAAGATAATATATTCTCAGTAAGAACAGAAGTCGAGAACCTTTGAAGCACACAGCGAGACGATGACTGTCGACGTGCGACCGTCGCATGGTGTCTCATAACACTTACGTCTCTCACCGTGAGAAAACCGTTCACTATCCTTCGCATATCATATTACTTGAAACCGATTTCATGTTGACAGGTGAATTTAATTTAAAATATTGCAGGACGCGCTCCACTGGTTCAGAAAAGGCCAACTATCGTCACAAACATAACCACAAGTAGTGAACCACGACTTATAATATAAGTATACTTAAACTACAAATATTACAAGACAGTACTTATTTTGACTATAAATAAGCCATTGTTATCGCAACAAATATGAGCAAATATCATGTAATAAGTTATGGGTAAGAATGAGCGAGCACATCACGTTGCGCACACCCAAAACCACAAGTGCTTTAGGCAATTTTTTGGGTGAACAAAAATCATTAAACTGGTGTCATCGTTACCGAACGCTTTCCATGAACTATGTGTATTCTGTGTATATATGTACATAAATATACCTCCATGCGTATATTATAATAACACCATATATAATAATTCAATTTACAAATTATGAAATTATATACTTCACAGTATAATTAATTTAGTAATTAAAAACACAACACAGTTATTTTATTGTGTTGAGTTTTTACTTCTGTGGGCAATCTTAATACATACAACTATCGAATTTAACAACAACAAAAAAAACATTACTTCAAAACCCATATTTCAAAGTGTAATCATATCAAACCTTAATAACTCTGACAAATTCTCTATCTGCCAGCATACGTCTCGTCAAATTCGGTTCAGCTATTTCAGAACTTATTGTATTGAATCAACAGATATTTCAATTATATCTGTATGTATAGATTTTACCATATTTATTATTTAGGCATAATCAGATAGCGCAGGATATGTACATCGATAAATTATAAGTTTATCAGATATCCAAACACGTACGACCTATCCAGATTACAGGTAATTAGATTCAGCTGTTTAGTACTCAACATGTACGTATACAATTTCTATTAACAACAAAAGTTTGCAAATTGTAGCAAAGTGTATGTGTGTGCTTATGACCACACGATATAAGTGAAAAATTATAAACAAACTACATATACATTAATGTTCATACAGATTTATCTCACACATCTCTCATTATCTCACACATTCATATAGTTACGCCACGCCATTATTTAAATTACAATAACTTTTGATAAAGTGGCTCTATTTTAATGAAACAAACACTAAGTTATTCTAGAAGATATGCTTTATGACGATGTTGGGCAGTCCAGTACTTTAGCAGTGATACGTGTTCATACAAACAGACAGACAGACATTTTTAAAAATGATTAAAATATATGTTATTACTTATTCCTAGAAACTTGCAACAGTTTTTTTTTTTCATGAAAACCTAAAAAGTGCAAACACATTAGATTTACATTCTTATTATATAAATAGATTACCTAAAACGTAAAGGAGCCAAATCCCGACTCGATCATAAGATTATTATTATTGCCAAAAAGGTTCGCTGCCAAAAAGAAATGCTACAAACACTACCTAAATACCTAAGAATATTTAGGAATAATAGCAATATAAAGAATTGTATAAGTGTTTAAGCTGACAAAAAAAAAACTTACCGCCTTACGAAAGAACCTATCAACATGTATGAACGCATACAAATACTCTGTTTAACATATAGTATTATGTTACATAACTCGCTCGTATAATTATGCACATTACGCTTTCGTGTACATTTCGTTTTGCCAACGAGTTTACTCGTCTCGCCTTCCGGCATATATCCCGAATGGTATCGAGTATGTACCGGATTGGATCACATATACATGTTTACATGGTGATACTTCAGTCACAGTGACTCTCTCTTCATTTGTCTCGGTTCAGTACCAACTAACACATATTCGTCTACCGAAACTTACAGGCTATGAGACTATTGCGACTACCACTGGATTTTGCGAATTTATAGTAGGGAAAAACATAGCTTCGCGTCACCGATGATCTCAACATGCTCGTGACTTATCACTCCTGCATCAGACTAGCGATGCGTAGTATTGTGGCTTGTATACATGTAATATTGATGTTTAGTATTAAGTTTGTGCAACCCATTACATATTTCATTAATTAATTATTAATTTTAAAATGTACATAACTATTGTTCGGAGTATTATTAGATATAAAAACTAAACTAATGTTAATATATTTAATTTACAATTTATGATATTTATACTACTCAGGCAATTATTACATTAAAAAATCAAAAAAGAACACAGTTCTTTGAACATTGTTTTGAATTTTCACTTCTGTCTGCAGTCCTTATGGCTGCATCTTTTTTAATAATGTTTCTATTTCTTTTTAAGATTAGGAAAGATTACATTACCACCTGAAGTTAAATAGTAACTGAAACTTGGTAGCTGTTTAAAACTAACTTAGGAAATACCGGAATTATTTATTTATTCGAAATTGAATCAATAACATATACACAACATTCCTGAATAGGCAAAATATAATGTTCCTAATTACACAAACTTACACCGACTTCTAATGCATCTCTAGCTAGCACACATATTCATATGTTTTATTTAATTTGGTTAATTTGATAAACTATTAATTTTGCGGTTTTTAGTGCCTTATTTTTATGCCTCTGACTAATACTGAAGTCGGTTAATTCTTTTTTTTTGAAAATTTACTTTATTTTTTCATTTTTAGTGTTCATCATTTTTTTTTTTTCAAAAACATGCGGGTCACCTGATGGTAAGTGATCACCGTCGCCCATGAATACCTGCAACACGAGAGGAATCACAGCATGCGTTGCCGGCCCTTAAGAAAGGAGTAGGCTTGTTTCTTGAAAGTTGTGTTACTTTGTCACGGATCCCATAATCAGAACCTAACCAAACTCTCTCCAAACTACCCTTGAAGAACATCCTTTATAATAAAAAAGGAATCATCGAAATCGGTTGGCATGATATTGTGTTATTCGTCTATTTGTCGTATACACACTTAATGCAAATTTAACACTTATACGGTTTTACACTGGATGCCGTTGACAGAACTGGACCAAAAATGGGACCACACGGGAAGCACTAGCTTTCAAATAAAAAAAGAATCATCGAAATCGGTTCAGCCAGTCCAAAGTTATGAGGTAACAAAAATAAAATAATAAAAAAAAAACAGTCAAATTGACAACCTCCTCCTTTTTTTGAAGTCGGTTAAAAACACAATCAATTACAGCATTTTTATAGATTAAGATTCATTATGAAAAGTAATAAAAAGATAAAAGAAACAGGAAAATAAAATATAAGAACTACTAGTATTTATCGACTAGTCGTAATTTATTAAATTATGGATTAATAAAATAAACTGCAAAAATTACTGAATTATGCTACGTAATTAAAGAAGAATAAAGAAACATGTTACATAGTTTAAAAATTTCACAATATTATATCGAAGATAAATGTTTATTATGGATGCTAGGGAACGCGGCGGAATGCTTCATATACCAGTGATCGTTGTTTTCCACACAGCCAGCTGGTATTTTAGTGTTGAATCTTTCTCAGTTATTCCTAGGACTTAATAGCTTACAAGCATATGCCCTATTGTGGAACAAAAAGCTGTTGATGAGACCGAATCGATATCTTCTGAATTCAGACATTACCAAAAAAAATCTAATATTAATTAATTCCTACATATAAATTTAATCGATAACAAATATTATATTCCAAAAATATAAAGAAAAATCCCACCAATTACTACGTTCTGACTATCCTAATATATTTTGTTGTAATAGTAGTTGGCCAGAAGCCAATTGTACGGAAAGTTTGTACAACAGAAAGCTGAACGAGATCAATAGAGATCAGCTTCCCAATTAATTAGCAAGTAAACCACTAAACTATTCCTTAACACGCCTTCATATCTATTAAATAGCTGTTGCTTGTTCGTCTGTGATAGTTGTGACACGACACATGGCTACAAAGTTTATCGAACTTATATGATAACTATACTCGTAAGTTATTTGATTAGATATGACATAAGATGAAAACTTGACGTTCGAACTTCATTCAATTTCAAGAATGCAAAAGACGTGTATAGACTTCTTACACTTACCTATGAAGCTAAAGACTATTGAAGGCACCGATCAATTCACGGCGCCTTTTAGCGGGGGGTTCTATGAGTGGACTATATTTTGTGGAGATGCTATATTTTATGCGAAACTATATTGCGATCTATTGTTAAGTACATTGTGATGAGCTATGTGACAAAATGGAGACGATATTGGTAAGGAATTGGAAAGGACGACATTGGCACATACCTTGTGTCGTTTGCGTTGGCTAGACGGCCAGGTGATTGGTTTCGATACACTGCACGGGTCTGTTCTTGTCGCCACACTGATTTACACCATTGTCTATAAAAGGGAGTGTTGGCGCGCACTATTTGCAACGATGCTATTATCACTAGTAAAACACTCGAACAAGCGAAAAATGCAACCGTGCGAGGTCGCGCTGCTATACGGTCTCTCTGGCGTGTGGTGTGCTAACGACTATTGTATGTATTGCCAATGGAAGAATAGCGGGGTGGAAAGGTGACAGCTAATAACAATGCTGCGGCAAATTTAAATTCTATAAAGCGGCGCAACCAACTATCAAACATAAACACTCACATCACACATATGTATGTGATATACGAACGTGGCTCCCACATAACGCTACTATTATATTCCTGCCTCTCTGCACTTGCAAACATATTTACGACGAAAAAATTCAGCCGTCATCAAAATTATTTTGTATAAGTTATATGCATAAAAGAACAGATTACGATAGGAATCAGCAATGCCATAATGAAAAGATAAAGCGTTACAAATTTGTTGCATAAAATAATAACTGCTTATTTAAGTTATTACATAAATATATATATAAATCTATTTTTATTAAATAAAAAAAATAAAACAGGCGCAGGCGCGGGGTCAAAATCAAAAATCAAAATCAAAAATACTTTATTCAGTTAAGGCCATAATAAAGCGCTTATGAACGTTAAAAACTACCACCGGTTCGGAAAACAACTCAACCATCGAGAAGAACCGGCAAGAAACTCGATCGGCTATATTTTTTTTACATATATTTCCAATACATCATACAATAGCTTATAGTGGATGCATAGAGAGGAATCAGTTCCAGACATCACTATCGTTCACATACTGATCCACTCTATAATATCCTTTTGACACTAAAACCCGCTTGACGTGGCGCTTAAATTTACAGTCCGGCAAATCGGTAACACGTTTTGGGACTTTATTGTAAAACTTAACACTACTACCTAAAAAACTATTACAGGTTTTGCTAAGTCTAAAATATGGAACGACCAGTTTATTACAGTTTCTAGTAATCGCCTGGATTACCCAATATATGATTTATGAGCATCGCACCAGCGTCAGTAGTAGATTTCGATTTTGTGAAACCAAACTGCCGACCATCTAGAAACTTTTGCACTGTAAAATATTCTACCAATTATTTAAGCATTATCTTTTCAAAAATTTTACTTAGCGTCGGAAGTACAGAAATAGGTCTATAATATCCAAGACTACTTCTGCAGCCTGATTTAAACAAAGGAACCACTTTGCTTACTTTCATTAGATTATGGAAAGTTCCTTTTGATATACATTGATTTAATATATTGGAATTATCAACGGATGCTATGTATTCGGTGCGTGCCACGTAACACTAGTGTAACGAGTGGTCGACAAACAGTTTGAATCTTATGTTAATACAGATAGGGTTGCAATGTTTTTTGGGTATTTCGTTAATAGTGCAAAGTTCGTATTGTGCGTCTCCACGCCAACAATCAGGTTTACCGTCCGCCTATAGATGTTTCACATCAAAAAAGGTATGTAATTTAGTTGTTTACTTTCCTTGTGAAAGACAGGCGCTCCTATTTTCGTACTCTAGTCGTCAGTGTGTCACTGAAAACACACCGCTTAAACGATGTAATCAACAAACAACAAGTCGACGCTAATTACCCCAGCACTGTTTATGCTTTATAAGGCTTTAATGAGAACTCGGATTTGTATTAGAAAATATATTCTTTTTCGCTATTCTCATCCATCATTTCTACTATAAACGAAACGTCAGAATTATACAAAGATGTAAAAAAATTGTATTAAATCAGTAATAAATAGTAGTCAGAGTGCAAGATTGTCGAATACCATACGACCGAAAAACCAGTCTTAATTAGACGCGGTGATGTCTCTGAAACAACAAGGGCAGAAATGGCAATATAAGAAGGATAGATTTTTTTAAAATATATTTTAGGGGGCAAAGGATCAGGCGGATCATTTGATGTTAAGTGATCACTACCATCCATAGACACTTGCAACACCAGTCGAGTCGCAAGTGCGTTGCCAGTCTTTGTTTGGGAGAAAGGGTAAGGGGGAGAGGAGTAGGGAGGTGTGAGGGGAGGAGAGGTGGGCCTCCGGTGTTCTCACTGACCGATAGAAACGCAACAATGCAAGCACTGTTGCTTCACGTCCGTTTTCTGTTTGAGGGTGATACTACCCCGGGCGAGCTGACCCATTCATACTGTAAGCAGTAATAGCTTCAGCGTGGCTCTACCACCTACAATACATGTTAGCGTTTGTATTTTGAACATTACAAAGTCTAGTAAACAACCCATCAGTCAGTGTATATCCAAGTACCTAGTATTATGACATATGGTAGATGAAGTAAGTCAGAATAATTGCAACAGCTATCGAAAAGGATTGATAGCAATTACCCTCCTCCCTTTAGAAAATTATTTTATTTTATATCAAGAGCAAAAAATAATTGTACTCAGAAATACATGTAAGCAATATTTCATTTATAACAAAAACGATAGTTCTCAGAGAACAATCTTCTCCGCGCCCACAGAGTATGTATACAAATAATCTTAGGACAGTAAATAAACAAATGATGGTTAACTAGTAAGATTAAACTTAAAATACAGTATAATGTTAAAATAAATGAAATAATTTAAAAATAAGATAAATAGCAACACACAGTCCATACATTTTAATTATATCACAGTTGAAGACTCAATAATCAAATACAATACTTAACAACAAAACAAATAACTTTACATACCATCAGGTAAAAATATTTTTAAAATATTAACGAGAAACCATCTCTGATTTATTACTGCTAAGTAATTCGATCAGAAGGAATGAAATCGTACAATTACGGACTGCAGAGCTCACAAGACTCAAAAAAGGCTTTTCTGAATCTCACAAGGTCTTAATACCACATAAAGCACTGCGCCAACCGCTAACTAAGCACAACGAAAATAAACAATATAAAACCTATACGCATCCCTTACTAAGTTTATTTATACAATTCTATAATCCACCAAGACCTCCCAAACGGGATAAGTCGTTTGTTCTCCACACTTTTTAAAAGTCGAAACAAAAAGGTCGAACGAAACTTTTTTGTTCTCTCCGTCAATACAACTAACTAGCTGAGACAAGACCGTTGGGAACTCAAGGTACACAACTCTCGACAACCTAGCAACACCTATATAATAAGATGAATTCGTATTAATAGAGTTAATCCTATTCATTTACTTTTACATCTCTGTATTTCCTTTAATAATGATGATGGTTTAGTGAAGCGATGATGGTTTAGTTGACAGCGTGTTCGGACACACGACAGACGTAGGTTCGGATTGCAACTGACTCGTAGCTTCCGGTGAAGGGTAAATATCGAGATGAAACCTTAGCATGGTGGAAGGGAGTTCTCCTCAAGTTGAAGATCTGTCGACAAATACCTGTTGGTGTGTTCCGGTAGAGTATTTTCAGTTTAAACTATAAAGAAAGGTCGTAATTTATTTTATTTTATTTATTTAACATATAGAATCAACAACAGTAACATAAAATAAAAAACTAAAAAAACATACATGCGAATACTTAAAAATTATTTATGTCACTATTTACAGTTGACTACAGCATTTATGAATAAAAGATACGATGCGGAAGACAATAAAAGTAAAAGAAACAATTGTGAAAAAAAAAATTAGGAAGATAATAAAATAAAACAATTCGATAATCTATAACTTAAAAATTAAGGAAAAAAGATCCTGCAGAAATAATAATAATCATAAATAATAGTTACAGGTTTAAGAAGTAAGAAGTTTAAGTATGAATTCTATAATATAGTAAATGTAAACTATCACTATAGATTATATGTTGTATAATAAATAATAGATTATTAATATTACAATAATATGACATGGTATTACATAGTATAACTTTAACGGCCATTTGAGATAAGATTATGGTTAACGATTCAACAATAAACTGAATATTTGTAAAATCTAAACTTTACATTTATCGATGTCTACTTAAGTTATAACACAAACATACACCAGACACTTCGCCTTTAAACCCTTTAGTAGAATAATGTTAGTGCATGTAGTGCCATTAAAACAATACAGCATCCGTGTAGCCCGCAATAACCCTCACTAAAGGCGAGCCCTCCGACTCACTAACAGGGTTTATGTTCCAGATTACTTAAGTAATATTATGAAAACACTAGCTGTTACCCGCGGCTTCGCACGCGTTTTTTAATACATTAAATAAATTTAAAATCGTGATCACACATCTTGTGTAAATTACAATAATACTATTTCAATAATATTTGTATCACACGCACATCATCTACTGTAACAGGTAACGTGTACATTATATGTGTAAATACCAATAATGAATCGAATGGGATGGGATTATCATCAGCCACATAACTGGAATTTTAAACTACATATCAATCTCAGTGCTCACACTATATAAGAAAATAATGAAAATATGAAGCTAAACATTATCTAACAATATTTGTTTTTTTTTTTTTATAAGATATAATATGTCCATAGTGTCGATATAATCAAGTCATTATTATACCTTGCTATAATTTAAATCACATAATTATATGACTTTCAATTATATTTATTCTTGGAGTCCAGTACAGCGCACGTCACACGTGTACGTTTACAGTGAACAACATATTTTTGATTAGTTTCACACGGACGAAGTCACGGACAACAGTTTATCACTACATTGTGTAAAATAAAGTCCTATTCCACGTCTGTCTATATGTCTGTTCGCAATAAGATCAAAAACTACTGAACGCATCTTCATGTCGTTTTCACCAATATATAAAATGATTCTTGGGCAAGGTTTAGGTATAGTTTGTCTTATTATTAGGGCGGGCAACGTCGTCTAAATCCGCTAGCTTAAAATAAAACAGCTAATTAGTTATATATTTGCCCGTCAAATTCCCTTTCAAATATTACTTGTAGTCCGGTGAAGCTGTTAAGCGTAGTCATTTCTAAAAAAAAAAAAAAACGTTCAAATAGGTTAAGTCGTTTCGGAGATTACCCGGAACAAATAAAAAAAACAGACATATCGACAGAGTTAAAAAAATGTTGATGTTTGTGGCATCACAGATTGTTTTCACCAAAATAATTTATTTTAATATAAATTACACTCACTTTACTTTTATAATACGTAATATATCACAAATAAAAAATTGGGAATAAGACTAACGTAGAATAGAGTTTTTGAACAGTTTTTGGCGAGATTTCAGTCTGTCATGTAGTGGATTTTATATTTTATTCATAATATTGTGTTACATGATTCTATATCGTGTAGAAATTGGATGCGTTTTATATAATATCGTTCGTTTATTTTGCATAAGTGAAATGAATGAAAAATAAAACCATGGAGCATCGATTCCATGGTCTTGAAGATTAAGAATATACAAATTTACGTTATATTATATAGAGGATTCGGCGCTTATACCTTTACATTAACTTGGACATAGAAGAAAACTAACTATATTGACAACTTCAAAATTGGCAGTATGGATTAATTCCTTCGACTGTCTTATTGGACGAATAGTATTACTACTAAACTTTCTGAATAACAACACAAAATAAACTTTAGAAATGTTTGCGATATAAACGTAGCACGTAGAATTAGAAATCGGAAACAAAACTAACGTAGAATAAACTTTTTGAATAGGTATACAAAATATACCATGAAAATATTTTTGATAGAATGTTATCGCGTTACCATGGCAACGCATATAATACTGACATTAACACGCAGCGGAAGCTTCCATAATAGCCCGATTTTGAGACATTCTTCATTAGTGCTCAGCTCTTTTTGGTTTTAACGTGATGATATGTAGCCTAGAGCCATCCTCGATAGATGAGCTATCTAACACTAAAAGAAACTTTTAAATCGGACCGGTAGTCCTTGAGATTATCGCGTTCAACCAAACAAACTCTTCACCTTTATATATTAGTATAGATTGATATATTTCTTCTATATCACGTATATAAAAATCTAGTGGCATGATTTTTGTCCACGATGTACTTCGAAATTACTCAACGCATCTTCATGAATAGTGGCATTCATGTATAATTTGGTGCAAATTGAGATATAGGACAATTTATATTTCCGTATATATTCCATTAATACATTTTAAATTGCAAATGGGATGATTATCAATTTTGATTATTATTATTAATTGTAAGTGTCATCAGTCTCGAACAGATGGATCTTTAAATTAGTTTGTTGACAGAAAATTGTAGGAACGTCTGTTATAGATATCACATAGATGGCGCACGTTTTTATTTTGAGTTTATTTTGCAACACCAGTGTGTTTTATGGTGCACGTGTTTTATTCAATCCAGCATTTAATAACTAAGCCACAGGAACGCGTGACAGGGTCAGTTAGAAATTTGTATATAAATAGTATAATGCATTTGTAGTAATATACCCACTTTATAATAACAGTAACAATCTTCATTACATTGGGACTTGTTGCAAAACTATGAAGAAGAAGAATCACATCATTAGGTGAGTTTTACTTTCAGTTTTTCAGATGCAATATTATGAACGCAAAGTATTTTATTTAATATATCATTCAAGTTATACCAGACTTACATAAGTAACATTAACTATGAATGCTAGTAATACTTTATGAAAGTAGTTCATGTATCTCACAATATTGCAATGGATAAAATATATCTTAACTCGTTCCGTGAACATCCATTTTCGCTTGACATGTCCTTGAGGCCATTTGATATTTTGTCAAAAAAGTGACACGGAACGTGTTATCAAAAGTATACCGAAAAATGACATACGAATATTTTCAATACAAAACGAACAGACGTGCAGCAAAAATGTTCAAACTCCAAATTATCAGCATAAAGATGAATTTATATACATTTAAATAAACAATACTCTGCTTATAGTAATAACCGGTTTATTTATATATGAAGAAAGTGTATACACATATAATTTAAGTTCATTTAAGTCCCGGTTTAAACTTGAACCGGCCCAAGTCGGCGAGTACTCCGCGTAACCGCAGCAAACTCGGCGCACATCAAAAGGTATCAAACAAATAATGTCTATTTACATACATCCCCATTCCACAAAGTCCGGCTGGGTAACGTCACTGGCGGGAATACAACTGAAAACAAACCGGGATCGCAACCAACTGTGCTTATAAGAAACACACTATGGACTTGTTTAAACAAATCTCTTGGTGGGCTATGGTGCATTCCATGAGCTGACGCTTCTTCAGAATATAACTATTAAGTTGTCATTAGACCAGATAAAAGCAGTTGATTGATATGGTCTTACAAGAGAACGCCTTATTTATCATGTGAAAAATATTTAGTAATCCAGTATAAATTTTACCATGAAATATAATGAAATAGATGTTGGTCATAAGGGATACATTTGAGGATATATGTAGTAGTGCATCGTCTACATTTTTAAACGACTTCGTAAAGAAGAGATACTTAATTCTGTTATATTTTTGTTCATTTTCTTTTTTGGCAACCAGTCACCTAGATTATTGTTGCCATTGCCGAATAATAGGTCATCATTTTACAAGTTTCTTATGATAATTTCAATGCTCTTATTGAAATAATTGTTACTTCAGAATATGGTCATTTATAAAACAATTTGGAATGTTTTTTCTTTATTGCCAAAGAAATATTATCTAGGGAGACTTATTTTAATTTCAATATTCTTGGACAATGGATTTAGAATATTCTGCAAGAAACGTCTCGAAATCAAATAGGAAATGTACAGTAACTGATACTGTGACATGGTTATAATAATCCAAGATACCTGGTCTAGTCTACCTACCTATTATTACAGAAATTTTGATAGATTTTATAAAATCCATTTTTTAAAGTAGGTTTTATTTGTATTCGCTATTCACAATTTAAAACAAATTATATATGTAGATATATTACAGTTTACTTGGCCTCTATATCGAGTTATTTGTAAAAATATTTTTTTTTTATGTCATATAGGAGGCAAATAAACGTGCGGGTCACCTGTTGTTAAACGATCACCGCCCTCCATAGACACTAGCAACCCCAGGAATCGCAAGTGCATTGCCAGTTTTTGTTTGGGGGAATGGAGAGAAAGGGGGAGAAGAAGGAAGAGGAGAGGGGAGGGGAAGGGAGATGGGTCTCCGGCGCTCTCACTGACCGAACGAAACGCAACAATGTAAGCACTGTTTCTTCGCGTCGGTTTTCTGTGTGTCGGGTGGTGCTACCCCCGACGAGCCGACCCATTCAGGCTGAAACCAATAATAGCTTCAGCGTAGCTCTACCACTACTAGCAAATATATTATTAAATCCGTTTAGTTAAATTAAAAGGTATCTTCCCGCGTTCTTTCACCTCCGAAGCCACAGCCCAAAACGATGTTTACACTATTGACCCCCGGTACGCCGCCGGTATACATTACCGGCCTTGTCAATGGACAATTTCAGTGTTGTTATTAACATAAAAATAATTATGTTGACGATCGCGGGACGGATTTATTTTATTTTTACTACTACCGCAATATTTTTAACATAACAAATATATTCGTTAACACTCTTTCGGAATACGTTATACTATGAATGGTCGTACATAAGAAATGGCAGAGACTATAACAGGGAATAATGCATAACATCATTAGAAGAGCGTTTAGATAGGTGAAAACTTTAATAAAATCATCTTGAGGAAGCAACTTTTTACAAACTCTATTTTTCCTAAAATTTACCCACAAAATTTAGTTTTAACGAAAATAATAAAACAAGTATATACACCTATACAAAATTTTTGTGTACTTTCTCTGTTAAAATTGCCCGTCTGTATTTATTTAATCATTAAGAAATAAACTATAAAATTATCCAAATATTAAATGCTAGAGCAGTATCAAGTAATAACACGCTAACCATAGTTAATCAGTTCTAGTGTCTGTAAGCTTTTTTTGTTATTAGCGTGAAGAAATCCATTGTGGATACGCCACTCTCCCTTTTTTTTTTTATTAACGTGGGGAAATCCCTAACGGATACGCTACCCTCCCGGGGGAGAAGGTAGGTTATGTCCGATTCGTACAGACTAAAACACCACGGTGTACCGTCCGCCGCATGGTAGGGGCAGCCAGGGATCGAGCATGCTCACTGACCTGAAAACTGCCCCTGCGGCAGCCTGACGAATGAACGCCAGGCGTCGCCCTACTATAGAGAGGCTACTGGGTACACGACCAGCAGCCTCCCCTCGTCAGCCTCACCAGTGCAACGAGGAGATGGGGGCCCCGCCCCATCCCCTCAGGTTTAGCGACGGTTTTGGAAGAGACGGGCATTACGCCTCGCCCCTCCCGCTACCCTTCTTTGGCGGAAAGGACCACTTCTGGGATTGACCTCCCGGGCCCTCTCCGCCGTCTCCTTCTGTGAGATGACGGTCTCGCAGAAGGAGGCTACAGCAGCCCAGACGTCCTCGCTGCCAAGCATGGCTGAAACCACGCCCGGCAGCGAGAGATCGTCCCCCACCGCCGCAACCAGGGCGCAGCGCTGATAGTCCCACGCGGCGCACTCCGAGAGAGTGTGCTGCGCGGTGTCCGTCTCAGCGCCGCACTCGTGGCATACGGCGGTGGTCTCCCTGCGCGCTATCCGGTGCAAGTACCAACCGAAGCATCTGTGCCCAGTCAGCACCTGCACCAGACGGTACGTCAGGGAAACCCATCCCCTGTTCACCCATGCCGATAGAACCGGGCGGACGGCGTCTATGGTAAATCTTCCATAACGCTCGTCCGCCAGGTGTCGGCCCCACCTCTCTACTAGCTGGCTGCGGGCTCTAGCCCGCAGCGCAGCGATCTCCCTGGGCGCCGGAGGTCTACCTCGGGATTTTCCTGCCGCCGCGTAATTGTACACGGCGGCAAGAGTTTCCGCCTCCAGCTCCCAGGGTAGAGAGCCCGCTAGCACCATGGCCGCCGCCGAGGACACCGTGCGATATCCGCGGATCTCCCTCAACGCCACTGTGCGCTACGCTTTGCGCAGGACGCGAACGTTCGTGGCGCTAAGAGAGTCCACCCACACCGGCGCCCCGTAGGCGGCCATGGCCCTCACCACCCCAGTATAAAGGCGGCGACAGGCAGCGCCCGGCCCTCCCGTGTTCGGGGAGAGAGTGGGTTATGTTCAACTCCCACGGATTTAAACCCCACGGTGTACCGACAGACCGTATTGTTGGGGCGGCAAGGGATCATCCTACACTAATCACCTTGGATAGCCGCCCCAACGATCCGCCCGGCAGAAGATGACCGCCTAGCTCCTACCTAATAGTGTCTCCCTATTAGGTACACACCAGCTACCTCCCCTCATCAGCTGGACCTGTGCAATAAGGAGATGTCCCTCCCGGCCCATTTCCTCTAGTCCGGCTACGGTGGCGGGAGGAGTTGAGCAAATCGCTGCCTCCTCCCGCCAGTCTTCCTTTGGCGAAGAGGGCCAGTTAAAGGATCCACCTCGCAGGCCCTTTCCGCCACCTCCTTCTGCGATTTGACTTCCACGCAGAAGAAAGCCATCACTTGCCATTCCTGTTCGCTGCAGAGCATGATCGAAACCACACTCGGCAGCAAAAAATCCCCACTACCCCCTACCGCCGTAGCCAGAATGCGACGCTGTACCTCCCACGCAGCACACTCAGACAGAGTATGCTACGCAGTGTACTATGAGAGGTAGATCGCGGGAGGGTGCACACTCGGCTAACCCTAGACGTCCTATCATGGGAGAAGCGGACGGCTCGTATGATCGAGCCTTTTCCGATCACGTCTGCCCCTCAGAGGCAGAGGAGAGC
>JACEII010000126.1:18395-93071 GCA_014332785.1 Antheraea mylitta | reverse complement strand
TACCCAGTAGCCTCTCTATAGTAGGGTGAAGCCTGGCGTTCATTCGCCAGGCTGCCGCAGGGGCAGTTTCAGGTCAGTGAGCATGCTCGATCCCTGGCTGCCCCTCCAATGCGGCGGACGGTACACCGTGGGGTTTTAGTCCGTGCGAATCGGACATACCCTACCCTCACCCCCGGGAGGGTAGCGTATCCGTTAGGGATTTCCCCACGTTAATAAAAAAAAAAAAGTGTACTTGTTAGCGCCGCACTCGTGGCATGTAGTGTTTGTAAGCCTAGCTAATCTCAAACCTAAATTAATTACATTATATCACAAAAAATACCACTCACGTACATGTTATCGGTTTAAATTCAAGAAGATTACATAAAAAGACCGCTACAGTCAACGTAAACATTCAGATTAAGTTTTTCTTACAGATTCTACTACCATTCAATTAACAAATTTTAATGCTAAAATGTATGGCATTAAATCTAAAAATATTTTTCATGCTCGCGTAATTATTTAAGGATTACAAAGGCATGTGGATATAATAAATGTTGATGCATAAAGGTTTTACGGTAATCCATATTACGAGGATAAATGGAAAACATTTGCTCTTCTACTGAATAAATGGCTCCTTAGCTTTCCCTACTTTTGTTCATCAATCTCTTTCTTTACGCATATCTACTCGCTTTTGTACATTTTACCATTCCCTTACTTAATGGGAAAATTATTTATGACTAGCTGATGTCCGCGACTCCATTCTTGCGTTAACGGTTTTGTTGTTTTGAGGAACATCCTATTTTTTGTGGAATAATTATGAACTGTCCTTCATTTTTTAAGCTATATTTTTCTCAATATTTTTAAGTAAATAAAAGCTTCTGCTTTGATATATGTATCTAAATATATAAAATCCAGTATTATGATGTTTGTTCACGGTGAACTCCGAAACTACTAAACCGATCTTAGTGAAAGTTAGCATTTATGTATAATTTGGTCCAATTTTAAAGATAGGATAATTTATATTTCAATTAATGACTTCAATATTTTTTATTACAAATTAGATGATTGTCAATGTTGATTATTAACTGTAAGTTACAGGAGTCTCGGATAGATGGCGCTATAAATTAGTTTTTTGAGAGAAAACTGTAGGACCGACTGTTTAGATATCTCATAAATGGCGCAATGCAAATAACATTTCCTGACCGTGTCAGTTGGTAATATATTATATAATATATATAATAACTAAGAAAAATCCATTGTCTATATGCAGACGGCAGTAGAACTTTCGTTAAAATTATTTGTACCTATCGATTTATATTATATTTGTATACTAGAAAAAAACTTTACGCCGTACTGGGAATAATATTTTTCATGCACAACAATCAAGCAATCTCATCCTAAAACAACTTGTAAATTCATTACAACTTTAAGATTTTGTAAAAGCCATCTGTCACTTCCAGTAACTTGAAGCAATTATAATCAAGCGACGCGGTCAACACCAACAAGTACATTAAAATAAATATCTCTTATTGTTAACATCGACGAAAGGGAACTCTGAAAACTTCGTTAGTCAACATTGTGTAATATAACAAAACATTGAAAACAAAATTTCAAGTCAACACAAATTCCGCCGTTTCCCGCGGCTTGAAGAAATCTATTATGCATAAATTTAACAAAGTACACCTTTCAAGTTTTCGAGATCGATCCCAAGGAAAACCCGAAAACAATTTAGCCCTTTGTATCAGGGCTGTCGCTTTGCGAGCGCGCTGACTGTATTTTAATTTAAGACGGAGTCATATAGCAATATAACTGACTGGAACTTTACTATCGCGACCGTCGTAAACATAACCAAAATAATCTAAATCATAAATTACATAGAATGATTTCCAAACTTTGAGTAATCGTCGCCTTCACACTGCACTTTAATATCAGGTCAAGCTACAATAATACATCAGTTTTTTAAGTCACCACTCGCACTTAGATTCAGAACAGTAATTTGTGCATCAAACAAAATAATTGTCCTTTGAAATGACAGCGGCTTCACCCAACTGTGAACTAACCACTGCGCTTTCTGAGACAAAGCGAAAGACAAAAAATAATCCTACTCTAGACAATATGTGTTTTTATTTCATGTATTATAATGTCTCAAGTAGTAACCAAAATTAAACATTTCATATAGAACATTAGTTTTATCATTTTAATTAGGAGATCCAGTAATATTAACACATAGAACCTATACTATTATAAACTACAACATTAAGTAATTTTTTTATTCAAGATTGAAAATAATATTATAGAAAAACATGTGCCTAATAGTATGTTTATCTCGTTTACTCTTTACTAAAATTATGTTACCAGCCAATCAAATAGCCAAACTCTCGGTTTTATTATTATTTTTTTTTTACTTCATTTTTGGCAACCAATCTTACAATAGTCTATTATTATAATTGTCTAGTGGGTAATGATATCACAAATTTCTTGCGATTATTTTAATGAACTAACAAAATGGTAACCTTCTAGTTAGAATTTTCCAGGGGGTTTTTGTGGCCAGTCAGAATGCATGTTTCGTGCTATTATTTCCTATCCACATACATGGTGCACAATAACCAAATTATATTACATAAAACACCATCACTATTGTAAATATAGAACCAAATAACGTAAAATTATGAATAAATTATAAAATCGACTACATGACATTCCAAGATCCCGCCAAAATCTCTATTCTCGGTTATGACGTACAAACCCTCTATCTGCTCCTCACGCAACACATATTGCAACCAATCAATTCTTTATAACAAGTCTGTTCTCAATTCCTCATGTACCAGAATTGTAAACTTTCTAGATATAAAGTTCAAGCCAATTCAGACAAGTCTGCAATGAGAACTATGTCACATTTACACAAAGAACACAATAAAATTATTACTGTCAAATGACTTAAAGACACCATTTGAGTGAAACATGTTGAGAATAAAATCGCACAAGAATGAAAAATATTGGCAGGCCACAACACTTTATATCATAAATGGGCATATCATTACTCTGCAAGTCGTTGGAATATTTACTGCGAATTTGGCAACAGATATTTACGGGGCAGCTTTGCGAACTGTGCATATTCCAGAGTATAAGACGCGTTTAGTCTTAACTCTTCAATTTTTGATCGTTTAGGAGCTACTAGATCTTTCGCAGTTACACTTAATAATAGGTTTTTTACCTATGAAATTGCCGTTCTGCAGTGCAGGCCATTTCAAATCAAAATAATTTTTGTTTGGCTAAGAATTCTAATTTCAAATTAATTTTATTTCAATAACATGGAATTCTTTTTCCAATAGTAGTCATTTGTTTATTGATTAGTGTTACATTTTTATCGCATTTTAATCTTTTTTGTCATCATGGATACGTTAAAAATTTGAGTAATTATGGAAAATGAGTACCGTCGTGGCAGGAACACGGCACAAGCAGTACGCAACATCAACGACGTTTACGGAGCTAACACTACAAACTAACGCACCACCTGTCATAGGACTGCTCGCTTCCGTTCTGGGAATTTCGACCTGAAAAATGAACCTCGCGGTCGTCCGAAGACTTTGGTCGACAATGACGAATTAAAGGCGATTGTGGAAGCTGATGATACACAATCTACGGCTGAATTAGCAGCAGCTTTCGTCGTTAACGTCATTACAATATTGGTCCATTTGCGTCAAATTGGCAAGGTAAAAAAGCTTGACAAACGGGTGCCCCACGAACTCAATGATCGCCAACGCAAAGTATGCGTCGAGACGTGCCTTTCACTGCTCAACAAACACACAAATGAAGGAATTTTGAACCGCATTGTTACCTGCGATAAAAAAATGGATTCTGTTTGATAATCGCAAGCGCTCAACAAGTTGTTTGGATCCTGGTTCAGCACCTAAACAATGCCCTAAACGAAAACTTACCCCTAGAAAAGTGATGGTTACTGTTTGGTGGTCTAGCGCCGGTGTGATTCATCACAGCTTCTTACCAAACGGGGTGAGCATTACTGCAGATGTGTACTGTGAAGAACTGAACACAATGATGGAGAAGCTGGCACATCTCCAGCCAGCATTGTTGAATCGCTCATCTCCGCTGCTCCTGCACGACTACGCGCGACCTCATACTGCACAGCAGACGGTCTCCAAGTTGCAAGAACTGGGGTTGGAAGTTCTCTGTCATCCGCCCTACTCACCAGACCTTGCGCCTACAGACTACTACTTTTTCCAGAATTTGGATAACTCCTTGCCGGAAAAAAATTCAATACCCGAGAAGCAGTAAAAAATGTCTTTGAAGAATTTGTTTCCTCCCGTCCAGCTGATTTCTTTAAGAAGGCCATCAATAAACTGCCACTGCGTTGGCAAAGATACATTGATTGCATTGGTGATTACTTCAATTAATACAGATAAAAAATACATGAAAAAAAATCGTTTAAATGTTGTCATGCAAAACGGCAATTTCATAGTTACAGACCTAATATCATGGCTTACAACTAGAGCAGTGTATATCACAGAATAGCTACGATGAGTTTCGTTGGTATAAGAAACATGTTTAGTTTAAAATTGTCTACTTACACACTAACATTTGAAAGGTATACGTTATATTGATTTTAAAAAGTTATTTATTATTTACCGTCAAAGGCAGATGCAGAAAAAGGCTACGCAATAAAATTCCCGTAAAATATTTCATCACAAGTAATTATTTTTCCCTTGATATATTTGCATTTCGTCCATTCAATTTTTTATATTTACCAAAAACAATGTGATGAAAATTGTAAATGTAATAGGATTGTGTTTGTTCTATTTATACATATAAAACAAAGGAAATTATTTGGTTCATCAATAATGAAATGAAGATCAGACCTAAGAAGCAACAGTTACTTCTCCATAAAGGCCAGTCGTGGATCTTCATAATTCTTATGTTATATTTTGGAGAGATGATATTGTCCATTGTATAGTGCTATTAACAAAACTGATGTTAGGATATGACACCTAGACCGATGATTTGAAAGACACAATAAGTCGAAGTTCACGGGGATAGACATCATCAGCTGAAACCATCTGCGGAGGTACTATGCAGTGACTTCACAGAGATTAATGAAACAAGGTGAAGTTTGTTCCTAAGTTAGTTATTATCTGTCTGTGAATGCTGCCGATTAGCAGCTAGTTTTAGAACTTAGAATTAGTTTTGCAAAATCTTTTACCATTACGAAGTTAGTAGTATACAAGTAAACTATTTTAATCATCTATAATTTATAATCATTTGATTGTATGAATTTCATTTACTTATCTACTTTTCTCTCGTACTTGAGTCGGGTTATCATTAAAATTACCATAATTTTTGATAAAGTGAACCAATTTTAAAGAAACCAAGATTAAACGTTACTCGTTGATATGGTTTATGACTTTCTTAGTGAGGTTTACCGTGAACGCAGGTACTTTAACAGTGCTGCGTATTTAAACAAGCACACAGACAGATACACAGATAGACAGACATTTCTTAAAATTTAAATATATTTTATTACTTATTCCAAGAAACCGGCAACAACTTTTTTCACAAAAATATAAAAGTAGATAAACGTTAGATTTACATTCTTATTATATGTATAGAAGATATAGAAGAAGAAGATCTATAAACACAATAAGAATGATAATGAAACGAGATGTACTTTTTGATTTTCGCGAAAAAAATTGTTGCAGGTGTCTAGGACTAAGGAACAGAATACATTTCAACCATTTTTAGAAATGTCTATTATTGTATTAATAATAAATTGTATGAACAAGCACCACTGCTAAAATACTGGGTTCACAATGAAATCTCATAAAGCATATCCTAGAGAGTAACATAGTTTTTGTGTCATGAAAATCGGTCTACTCTATAAAAAGTTATTGTAATTTGTATCACGGCTCCAATTAAGTACGAGAGAAAAGTAGACAAGTAAATGGACGTAACACATTCAGATGATTCTATTAATTACTGTCTCTTACATAGGGTTCCACGTGGACGACGTCGCGGGCACTGCTAGTAGATTAATCTATACTAATATTATAAAGAGGTAAAGTTTGTGAGTTTGTTACGTTGTGACGTTGCAGGGGGTAATCTCAAGAACTACTACTGGTCCGATTTGAATAATTCTTTCAGTGTTATATAGCTCATTCATCGAGAATGGTTATAAGAATATATATATATCATCACGCTAAGACTAATAAGACCGGAGCACAAATGAAAAATCTTTCAAAATCGCGATGTTTTTTTCCTTTTGAGAATTTCTGCTGCGTGATAGTGTTAGCCCAAAAGTATCTATCTATTCCACGCGGACGAATACGCGGGCAGTGGCTAGTATAAACATAATTTGCATCAGGTGATACAGTCAATATGAATGCAATGCAAAATGGTCGGTCGAAGTGAAGAAAATTGAAAAGGTGAAGAAAACTTTCAGGGTGTTATTACAAAAAAGTTAAATACTTGGTTTAAAAAAGGTTTCGTACTGTTATATATATAACATGTATAGTTATATATATAACAGTACGAAATGCACCGCGCTCGTCCGAAGCAAGATTACGTTATCCTTTTTTCGCAAGTGTAACCTAACCTAACCAAAGCGAGACAAAAGAGCAAGACGGCGAACATTCACCAAGAGATCTTTTTAAAGCAAGCGTTCAAAACATGTTTAACTTTTTTTAATAACACCGTCAGTATTCGAATTGATGTGTTATAAAAATTGCAATGTGAAAACAAAATGGTATTTTTTCACATCACCAGCGATGATGCGATGAATGTAGCAACAATGGTTTGGTTGATAGCGGGTCTGACACCACGGCGATCGATGCGGTACAAATCCTTAATACCGGGGATCGGACCATTCAGTGAAGGAAAACATCATGATTAAACCATAGCATGGTAGTAGGGCTTTTTCTAAAGCCACCTCGTTAGCTACCACTGTCAACTTAAAAATCTGTCGCCTAGCTGTTGCTTATGTGTTTCAGTAGCTGCATTTAAGTTTAAAATGTTTATCATTTTAGACCACATTGGCACGTAACATCAGATATAGCCAAATGTTAAAAACCCTAAATTATTTAAAAACCGCTCGCTCTAAGAGCGGCAATATCATTTAATAACGATACATAGACAATCAGTGATAATCTATTGAAATAACCATTACAATAATTATGAACATAAACCGATATCATGCGAATGGAACCACGTTGGTGATTCTCGTTAAAGTAAATAGTGTTTATTTGCGTACCGCATATTCCAGTAGCTGATGAAAATAGTATCGCATTTGTTGCGTGCAGCAAGTCCGATTGCATTTATTTCTTCACTGAGAATTTATTTGCGACTATTTAAAGTTCAGTTAGGTAACAGTTGGTTAAACAACGCGTTAAAATATTCTAACCGAACATATTCAATGATTCGTCTCTGCTATGTTTTAAGACGTTACATTAGTACGGAGAAGTTTCAAATACATATAAAAGTGTCTATAATATTACATTATATATATACCTTTGTACTCGTGACATTTATGTGCTGAATTGTTAACTGTTTTACGATTGCGACTTCGCGTTTATGAAAAAAGGTGTTTATCTCTTTATTTTTTGTATTGAAATATTATCATTATATAACCGTTTCCCGATTTAAGGCAGCCGCTGTTAAATTGTATCATTTCCACTTAGCTCCTATACGACAGCCTTGTGATATACAGCGTAGATAAGGCACTGAAAAATCTTATATCTGTCAATAAACGGCTTGTGAAAATTTGGTCGTCCTTTTCAAAAATGAGCATAACCTGATGTTCTTCGGATAGTTTTTCAAATTTATAACCACTTTTGACTGATATGGTTCTGCCTGTAGAACTACAAGGTAATCATAGCTTATGATAAGTTTATTAATTTCATTATTCCAGATAATAAAATAAGTGGGTTAGAACAACATATAAGGCTATGCGGCATGGAACACACGCTATACCCCACTAAAGGAAGTTTACGCTAAATAACGTTTTTTTTTTTTTTTTTTTAAATAACCACCTTTTCACTTCTATCTCTCGTGTAGCTGGAGGCTCTTCAATTCTATTTCTCTCATACACGGCAGTAAAGAACTCCCACCTCCAACTCGTAGGGTAGGAAGCCGACTAGCACACAGGCCACCGCTGAGGACACGGTGCGGTACCCTCTGACCGCCTTCTACGCCACGATGCACTGCGCACTGCGCAACGCCCGTACGTTGTTCTCGCGGACAGCGTCGGCCCACACGAGGCCCCATAGTCGGCTATTGCCCACACGACTTCCATATAGAGTCGGAGACACCCGGCACTCGGCTCCCCGATGTTGGGGAGTAATCGGTCGAGTGCCTCCGCCGCTCCCAAAATCCGCGGTCCGAGCCCCTTCAAATGGAGCTCGAACCGTTAGCTCCCGTCCAGGGTGAAGCCCAGATACTTCATCCGGGATCCACCCCAATACGGGCGCCATGTACAAAAAAGTGAGCCCCAGGTCGTAGCTCTCACCGAGGCTGATGAAATAATATGGCCTCGGTCTTGTCGAGGGACACCCTGAGGACCAGCCTCCGGATACGCCTAACCACGATGGTTGTGGCCACCGTGGCTAGGTACACCAAACTCCTCAATTTCTTCCTCCAGGTTACGATTAGGGTGTCTTCCGCGTAACATATTAGACGCGCTGCAATTGGGAGCACGCCGCGGAGCACACAGTCGTAGCCCATATTCCACAGAAGCGACCCCAAGGCCGACCCCTGTGGAAACCCCCGTCAATATGCTAAATAACCTGCAATGACAATCTTGCACTATGAC
The DNA here is from genome assembly GCA_014332785.1 of Antheraea mylitta. Taxonomy (NCBI): domain Eukaryota; kingdom Metazoa; phylum Arthropoda; class Insecta; order Lepidoptera; family Saturniidae; genus Antheraea; species Antheraea mylitta. The sequence continues at coordinate 84,277 of JACEII010000126.1, read as the reverse complement.
CTTTCACTAATATTTAGCAAGTTAATACATTAAGCTGTATTCTATTTCTTAATTTATATCAATGTAGAAATTTTGGCTGTGGTAACCCTAAACAATTGTAACACAACCCACCCGCCAACCGCGGCCTTACCGAGGCAATCCTACCCAACATGAAAAGTTACGTCCACGTTATCGCAACATTATACTGGCGAGATTTCAAGTCCGCGTCGACTTGCTACCGTCGTTATACGCCACCAGACCCGAGATGGGGAACAGTCCTCTCACTTTTAGAGATACCTCAAGAAATATCAAATCGTTCCTTGTAAACCTTAAACTTAGCTTAACTATATGCTTGACTTGTTTTATGTTAATCCATTATATATAAAATCCAATTTATAAAAAAAACTTCATATAAAAACCTACCTAACCCGGCCATATGTTACTGTGACTCAATTATTGTATGTTGAATTAAAAAAGAAATTCAAAATTACAACATGGCATCATCTATGAGATATCTATAATAGTCAGTCCTACAATTTTCCTTCAACAGACCAATTTAAAGCGCCATCTGTTCGACACTGATGACACTTACAATTAATAACAATAATCAACATTGACAATCATTTAATTTGTAATTAAAAAATATTGAGGCCATTAACCGAAACATAAATTATGCTATCTCTCAAGTTGGACCAAATTATACATAAATGCCAACGTTGCATGAAGATCAGTTGAGCAGTTATAGATTTTATCGTGGACAAACATCATAACACTAGATTTTTATATATATAGGATTATAGATTTTCGTTTTATTTCGGGATATAGATTTTTTCTCATTATAATTTTTGGTCCAACGTAATATCTCAAAGTGTAACGCAACAAAAATTCGGTAATGCGTCGCAAGGAAAAGTATATCAATATTTATTGAGAATTTGTGCTACATCTTCAGATTCCATCAAGTGTAATTGGGGTCATACATATAAAACTTAACCATAAAAATGAACTACTCTCGTAGCAACATTATGACTATTTTTACCGCCGGCTAATCGTACAAATTGGGCCAAATTTCTCCAATAAACCACGATGTGTAGCAGTCCATAATAAAGGACATACATCATCAACTGTCCAAACAGCGATACTAATAAACCGTGCCAAAGAAGACCAATTCACATCAAAAAGCTACGGTTTATTAAGGAAGCTGGAGATAAAATGCTACAGCGAGACATTAACGCTTTTAACGCGAATTCAGCGCTGCTTTACAGATATTCACACGGCGACTAGAAGAAATTCACTGTGCGATTAGACAACACAGAATTAATGTGCCGGCTTCCGACAGCGTCTGTGCGGTGCGGCTTACAGCGATTGAATACTTAAATGCAAAGGGAATAAGGTAAATTATCTAAATGTTGCAAAGTGGCAAAAATCAATGTGTAATATGTAAAGTATTAAAGTATGTATGTCAAGTAGTAACGAAAATAAAATGTAAAGTAATCTGTATTTGATTTGATTGTGATAAAACTAAAATTATTTTTGGGTTAACGTAAATTTCGATATTTATTACTTTTAACAAAATTTACACTACATGATTAAACAAAAATATATGGATTTTTTATAATTATGACGACGAAGAATCTTTGGTATTTTTATATTTCTCTTTATTGCGAACTTTATCAAATGCAATTACGATATTACACACATATGACAGGTCGCTTTGTTAAAGTATTGAGCAATGTTGTTTTTTCACCACTCCAAATGTATGTAATCAAATAACCTACAACATTTGCAAATATCCTGATAAGATGAAAACTAACCAACATTTATTTGATTGAGAATTATAAAAATACTACATTACATTAACTTGAAATCTTTATTAAAGAGTATCGATATTGACGCATTTACATTTGTTTCAAATGTATGTTACTATGCTTGATTTAAAAAAAAATTCAAGATAGTTTAAATGATAAATTATTTCGTACAAAATAAGATTGTCACAAGGTTCTTTCTGTACTTTGACACTATTGATCTATCAAAAGTTATAATATGACCAACTATGCCCTAAAAAGTTACAGAAAAGTACTTGTTTATAGACCAATAGATCTATCAAAAGATTTGTAAAATTACATGTATTAACGATACTTTCTTTCATTCAGTTACGCTATTATTGGTACCATGCCCCAACCCGCAATACAAGCTAAAGTTGGCGAATTCTTGCTGACACTTGTGGGTTCTAGCTAAACCGAATTTCACAACTTACCTTGAGCGCCTCAAACTTTCAAATTGTAAAGTTATTGATTATGTTATTAGTATTTTGTTACAAACATTAATTACATAACTTCCAACAAGCACTCGTGACTTCGTCCGTATTAAAGAAAAATTATTAAATGAAAACTATCACAACCTGGTAAAAAGTTATAGCAAAACAGATAACATAAAAAAACTTTTCCGTTAAGAAACATTCAGATATACCAATTTTAAAGGTGATCTTAGGATTAGTTTGAGTTTATTCGTCTCAGATATTCTAATATCATAATTATAGTACTACTTACTTTTCGAATTATCATTCAAAATCCAAAATACTTTATTTAGTTTAGACCCTAAGAAGATGTTTATGAACGTTGATACTACATCGAAAAGAACCAGTAACAAACTCGATATGGTTTATCTTTTCATTATACATAACATAGCACAACATATTTTATAGACATATACAGTTACATCCGTTTTTGGTGGAGGCACAGACAAAGGCGTCATCTCCAGACGTCACTATCGTTTACATATTGAGCCTCCCTACAATAGCCTTTATGCATTAAAACCCGCTTGACATGGTGCTTGAATTCACTATCCGGCAAATCCGTAATGTATTTTGGTACTTTGTCACAAAATCTAACACTATTTCCTAAAAAAAATTATTACTAGTCTTAGGGAGCCTTCTAGGTATGATAGGATAGGATAGGATCAGTTAGGACTTTCGGTAAAGCAAACTATCCTGATGTAACCATGACATGGTGGTATGGTTACGGTAGTCGAAAATCTGTCATCAAAGATCTATAAGCGTGTGTCAGCAGATGCCCTTGAGAGAGATTCGTTCTCTAGTTTTAACGTTAATACCAAGTGATATTATTATCCGACGCTAAAATGTATGCAAAAAAATAATTATAAGATATTAAAAACATTAAACGTCTAGCTTAAGTTAGAAAATTCTTATCGAGCTCTCTCGGCGTGACTCAACGAAAATTAAAGTCAGGCAACCTAAGTAAGCAATTAAGTAAGCAAAATAAACTGAACATAAAATAGCAAGTCCAAGTATCCTCGACTTAAACAGTTTCTGAAATTAAACTCACCTGAGTTGTTTAAATGTTAGCGAGAAATCGGAGACCAGCTTAAGTCAACTGAAACTTAATATTGCCTAGTGCATTGTAAGGAAATAAAGAATGGACTCTAGATGCTTTTTTTATAGGTCTATTTGAGATTATTACGGATTTTTATAACAAAAAGAGGTTGTATGGTCTTATGAAATGGTGTATGAAAGTGGTCTTATGGTCTTTTTTTGCTGATCGTAGGTATTTAACTGTTAATCTATAGAAAATTATTCGACTTAGGGTATTAAAACCATGTTTAATCTCAACTGAATAATTGGAAAATGAGAATTATAATGGGAAATCGATAGCAGACAAGATTTTCATCTACAAGATTGAATTTAAATCTAGGTATTGGAGTATAGAATCTGTATTAATATTATGAAGCTAAAGAGTTTGTTTTCTTGAACACAATAATCTCAGCAACTACTGCTCCGATTTGAAAAATTCTTTCAGTGTCAAATAACTTATTTATCGAGGACAGCTATATGCAATCATCACGCTATGGCTAAAACGAGCGGAGCACCAATGAAGAATGTTTCAAAATCGCGGTTGACGTACGTATTTTCACCTTCTACGTAAACGAAATCACGAGTTAAAGTTAGCGTTAGCCGAAAGTAACTATTTCATGCGAACAAAGTCGCGGGCAGAAGCTAGTACATAATAAATAAAATCATTCAGATATGAAACGCAAGTTAACAGCTGAGCACAATATATATTTAAATCATTGAATCATTTTAAAGTAAGCCATGAGCGCCGCCATATTGGCATTGACTGATCTGCAAAACGCCTTTCATTCTACCCCTTCAACGTGGCCAGCGGCTGTAATGCGACATGCGATAGATGGACGAAAAAAATTGAAGTGTTGGAAAAAAACGTTTTACTTTTAAAATTATATTTTTTTTTTCTCCAAACTGAGACATAAATGCAATATATCTAAATGCAATAATGTATTTAAAATATAAATGAGTAGTTACAATAAAATATTTTCCCCTTTTTCCTTTACAGTTAAAACTGTTGTTTAATATCAGTGTATTAAATAAAGAAATAATGAATATGTTTCATAAATACTATATAATGTGCCTTTTGATAGCAACAAAGAGAGGGCTGAAAACCTACTTACCTAAGTGTAGTTATTAAAAATTACTTAATTTGGATAAACATTATACAAGATCGTCAAACGATAAAAGTAAACACGGGCTTTCTCGTTCGTCGATCTTGTTTATTCTCAGCTAAAGATATACCTAGATACTTATGAATAATGAGAAAATCTGGACATCTTTGAAACATGCTTCTAAGTAATTGCTTAACTTTAAATGTTATTTTTTATTTGTATGTAGGCTAAGCTTATAAACGACTAACCTATTTTTATGCAACTTTGTACGCAGTAAGTTTATGGCAAGCTGCAGTTGATAGGTTATAACAGTAGTCAATAAAACTAAAAAAATATCAGAACAATGTATTAAAAAAGCCTTCATTTATTTTTAATCAATTTTAATGAAAATTGTATATTTTTATTCGTATTTTTTAATGTTACAGTCTAAATTATAATAAAACAAGATGAAACTTGTGTGTGATGGAGTTTTTATCGGGATCTTGGAATGTCGTGTAGCGGATTTTATATTTTATTCATAATCTTGTGTTCTTCGTCTCTATATTGTGTAACATTGGTGGTGCTGTACGTAATATAGTTTGTTTATTCTGTACAAGTGGGTGAGAAATAATAACGCGGAACGTAGATTCTGACTTGCCAAAAAAATTGTCACAAGGCGGCCACTATCTTGTTGGTTCATTAATCGCAATAAAATTGTTATATTATTACCTACTGGTAATGCACTAAAAGATCAGTTGTCAAAAATAAAATAAGCCCTTGTGTGAATTGTGACTTTTGTTTTGGTTTGTTGTTCCATACATTATCCTACGAAGTATGTATTTTAATACCTGTTAAATGTTTTATTTTCCTCATCATAATATCAAACCGGTTTCCTCACAGTATTCTTCACTATAAATGAAATCTAAAGTACGATGTCACCCTACCCTCTACGTCTTGAATATGATTGTACATAGTCGCTTTAGATTGAACTGAAATAGAATAGCAATTACGGTAGAATATTGTTTATGTTCGTACTGCGTCGTGTACAAATCAGAGACACCGTGTACGCTTATTATGAAAAGGTCGATACGTTACCGTCCATAGACAACATAACATTGTAGACGGTAAATTACCATTGAAAATATTCCATTAAAGACCATGCATAAGTGCCCCCGTACAAGAATATAAATTCAGTTGATAGTTTGTGACTAGTAAAAAGTATTTGTCTTTGGTTGTTACACCTCTTTGGGAAGTGAAAATTCTTTTAGGCGCATTAAAAACTGAACAAAAGTAACACGTAACGATCGGATTGGTGACGGTAAATCACGTTAACTGGTTCGACTTCACATCAACTGCGTCGAGTCGGGGACGCACTAGATCGTGTATACCCTAGTCGTCATCATCCACGTTTACAGTTTGATGAGAGTATTAGTACTTATTAATTTTTGGAAAAGTTTTCAGTCCTACCGTGTGTTCATAAGTACACACTCAATTTTTTTCTCACCCGTTCTATTATATTATAATATTGTCGTTTTTTATTTGTTTCTATTATTGTATAATATAATGACTATCTGTTATTATAAATATTTATAGCATAATGGACAGTTAATAAATATTTTTAGTTGCAAATATCGAAACATACCAATTTTAATTGAACGTTACAGATTATGAGTATGAGTTGATGTGTTACAGCGACACTCAGTGGCGAATTATAGTTAAAAGGATAGCATACATTTTTCTGCTTGAAAAAATGCTTGAACTTGACTGCCATGGTTGTCGATTAAACTGAGTTGGCATTTATCAATTTTAGATATATTTATCAACATTTATCGTTATAAAATGTAGTACACTTTACACGCGGCGCGGGACACTTGAATTAGTAGACAGATTTATTGCTAATGCGAAGAGGTAGTTGTCCAGTAAGTATGAAGTCGATGGAGAATCGCCCCGGGCGCCTACATCTAATTGACAATGCTAGTTTAACGTTGGATCTAGCGACTTGGTTTATATAAATTTCGATAGTATTGTTGACATATCTATTAGCTACATTTTTCATACTGATTCTCTAATGTAAATCTCGTATCGAAGATATACAGATAAAATTTCTCAAATACCTTTGCTATCGCCTGAAACATAAATACTCTTTGGACGATTATTTGAAATTATGCGGTAAATTTCATATCCTACCTGTATCTACACGTCGTGAAATAGCTGAAATCACTTGTGACGAGTATCCGACTGTCCGCACCTTCACAAAGATATTTGTATTAATGTTCCTACAAAATTTGTGAGACACTATACGACGATCTATCTTCTATTGGTTTCCACCAATGATCGTCAAAATTTATTTCTGGCGAGTAATAGTTGAAAACAAAGAAACAAATAAATAAAATTTTGATACATTTTGTACTAAACCAGGATTAGTAAGAGTGGTAACAAAAATATGATAAACATATTTAAACTGATAGAAATACTCTTTAATAGCCAGTTATATTTAATAAAACGATATTCAATACCAAACTTGTACGTACAGTACAATCACAGGCACCGAAACTAGTAACTCGGTAAGGATTGCTGATAACGTAACCGTTCTCGAAAATCTGTGCAACCGTTGCTGACAGCCAATACCCTCGGGATTTGAATACGAGTACAGAATATACAACATAGCTCGTTCACTTTTGTTCGTGAAGACAAAATTGTAACACTCATTGAACTTTACAAGTCGACGGTTTATAATTAGAAACCGGGAAGCCTCAGTATTTATTCCCTATTGAGACAACTGTATCTCTATGCAAAACTTGTCGGTGAAGCAATTTCGGTTCGAGTCAGCACAAAATCAAAAATATTATATTCAATTGAGATTTTAGGAAAGTTCTTATAAGCATGTATCACACAAGCACAAGTTCGAACAAATAATCTAAATATTATATATAATTAACATATTTGAGAAAGAGATGATTAAAAAACTCAATCGTATATATCTTTTGATACACAAGCTCAAATTATTGACAATCGCCTGTTATTACTTTTAGCGAATGTAGAAAGAGGTAATTTCCAGACATCACTATCGTTCACGTAATAATCTACCTTTGACAGTAAAAACTACTTAAACCTATTGTTCAGCAAATAGGTGATCGGCTTTGTTTTCTTATTGGTATTTTATTTCTAACTTGCCGTAACTTGCACTGGATTCCAGTCAAAAATCAGCACTGAGTTCTTCTAGTGGCACTTTACCATATACTGAACTGGATATCCATTGGTAATCTCGAGACGCACAGTCTGTCTATTTTTGTGTGTTTTAGTGTATCGTGCATTATGAATAATCGATTTCTTTTCTCTTTTATTTCTCTGCAACCTTATTATAGACTATACTACTATCACCTAAAAGCTTTTTAAGCTAATTTATGTCTATTTCTAGTATTAAAATATATTTTACTAAATTTAGCTTTTCCCAGTTTTTACTAGCACACATCAAATTATCAAGGATATATCTGATGGCAATCAGTAAATTTACTCTGTAATACCTGTATCGTGAAGAATAATATAACTGACAGGCAAACATCTTGGACAACGATCGTAATTAAAATAAACTAACATATGAATCAACTGAATGTCTATTCAATAAAATATAATGCCTAAAGAATAGCAAACACAACAATATATACCTACCTAATAAAATTGTTAAAAGAGACTCACAGATAAAGTACAATTTTATCAAAAATAATAATAAAATGTAAAAATAACCCTGTTTATTTGTTATCCAGCAGGATGAAGGCAACTTTTAACTCCCAGTAAACAGAGAAGTGCACAGATAAATTCATGTAAAAAACTAGTATCATATTAGTACAGTATTACCATCCGCTTACATGTTGTCGATTGATATTTAATAACGTCAATAACATGTAATGGCAAAAAGAGCTGATTAACGAGCAACCTGTAAATATGTCACCGTCAGACTAACTAGCTGAATTCTCGCAAACTGTGACACTGACGCAGGGACCATATTACAATGCATTCGAAATTCCAAACCACAATCTCGCTTCAATCTAACAACGCACCGTACAGAGAGATCTGGCTAAACAGATTTCAAAGTGACAACTGACTAGCCAACAAGCGACATTTGAAACTATTAGTTGGATATATTGTGAATTGGGTTTTGTTATGCATCCTTCATATCAGTAAACAAATGAAAGGCTAAAGGTAAAAACTGACTAAGTCACATTTACAAAACTTTATGGGAGCGACAATAAAACATTTAAAAGCATTTTATGGTGGACTTGAATGCATTACAATGAATAATTTTGAAAGGAAATTTTGTATGCTATATATATTTTGAATTGTTTTCTGTATAAAATATGCTTAATAATAATAACAACCGACGTGGTCAAGTTACGAACTTCGCTAGTTATTCAGTATTAAAGAAAAAATACAACAACAAAAACATGTGACACAACGCGTTTTACACTTGTTTGAGATAGTAACATTATGAAGAGTATTTTGTGGCTATAAATTACAAAAAATCAGTTTGAAAAGTAATAAACTTAGCCAGTTTTTACCTTTAGCCTTTCGAATGGTAAATCGTATATTTCCAGACATATATAAATAACATTTTAGTGATAATATTTACAAACCAAGAGTTTATCGACAAAAAAACCATAAGCAAAGAAGCTCTGCCGATTCCAATGTTTTAAATGTATATCATTGATTTCATAACTCCCATTTCAAACGCAGATACAATATATCTCTGAAATGATACAATAAAATTCTTGCTATAAAACACACTGACAGACAACTTTATTTAGTCCGGTGAAGCTGTGAAGACCCAACAGCGTTAGTCAGTTTGGAAATAATAAAAAAACAAATCGAAAAATATACTTACTGTAGATTGATGAAGAAGCAAAATTGAAGCTTAGTGTATACGATTGCATACAATTGGCTAATCAATTAGGCATAATATTGACTTCACATACACTATACTCCTGAGTAATATGAGTAAGTATACACTATAACTATAATGATATCAACACAGCAACACATAATAGCAAAGCTCCCATTACTCCATGTTATCTCCAAATGCAATGGACACATCAGATTAATATTAATTCAACAGAGTAAAAATTTCAAATTGGTACTTCTATTCAGGAACATTAAATAAACCTGAAATTTATACAAAAATTGCACAAATTCCACATTCATTTTTGAGGTGATAATAATACTCCTAATTAAATCATCAAATATAGAGTTATTACAGAATAATGCGATGGAATCCTATCTAAATACAAGCACTAAACGCAAATATTCATTAAATGTGAAATTACTAACCCCACCACTACGAAACACCGGTACAGACTTACGACTACATTACACGTAAATGTGTCGGAAATACCAAACCACAACGCCGTTTCAATAATATAGCGAATACCTTAGTAGACTTCACCCATTTCATACTAAAATACGGAAACAAATTTAATATAATATCTGAGAGACTAAGACATGTTGGCGAAATCTTCTCTTATATTTTTTTACCTAGACATACAAATATATTAGTCAATTACAAAGACAGTTTACTTTATATTGGTTATAAGCGTTTCGACGACACAACAAAAATAAGAGAAAGAACGAAATCAACAGATGACCTAGAACAGGCACTCGTACTAAAATGGAAATGGGTCGGACATGTTACGCGTTTCCAAGATCAAAAATGGACAAAAAAAAGCGACATTGTGGTAGAGATCTCAGGGTAAGAGAAAAAAAGTGTGAACTATTATTGCTCGATGGGAAAACGACATTATGAAAAAATTAGTTCGAGACAGCCGAAGCTAGAGGGAAATGCTTTCTTTAGAGCCCTTCACCTGCTGAGGGGTTCTTGCAGATGTTAACTAATAAATAGTACTTTCTTTTTAACAAAATAGTGTATTTTCTTCTTTCTGTATAATTGTGAATAGTTATTTTTAGTTATTGTTTTAATTTCATATTTTATTCGAAACTTGTTAAAAATGCAAGAAATAAAAGGCTTTTCATTTTATTTGTAATAGCGTTTAACCATGATAATGACAATTAAACGCCAATGTGACATAAGATGTTAAAACACTAAGCCCAAGGGAAAACTTAATCAAATGCAGCTGCGAAACTCGGCTATGGATACTTGCTGATAGGTTTTAAAATTCAGAATGGTAGATAACTCATGCAGGAACTCACTTTCAAAACAATAATTCGAAAATTTAATTGATGTCTAAATAAATTTATAGAATCCTCCTATATCTATATGAAGTTAGAACAATATAAAGAAAGCGCTAGCTAGACGACATTCTTGTTTCATTTGTAACAATTAACTAACAAAAACACTACTGTTTACAGTCCGTAAATAAATTAACAAATAAATCAATCTGAATGCAGCTTTTCAGATTTATGCCCAAAAAGATAAATAAATCGCTTTACAGCTTTCTTTCCACACTGCATGCTAATTGATCTCAACAAAAATAAAGAATAAGTCTTGACATAGGTAAAAAGATTTATTTTCCAGATCAGTCAACAACAAATACTAGCGGATATTTCTGGAACTTTCTGCTATTGATGATTCGATTCTGAGAATAATACGATGATAAGGTCTGAGATATCTATAAAACTTTCCTGGGGTCTTAATTCGTTCGTTGTCCTGGCAACAAGTTCTATCGTACTAATGAATTAAAGTTCATGCTATTTTTCCTAGATTAAGCATACATACATAAAATCTAGCGTAATAAAAGTACTTGTTTGCTAAAAACTCGTAGCTATATTAACGTTTATCACTGAGTATTTGTACTTTACTTATGTTGAATAATCACTGAGAGAGTAATTTGAAGGAATAATGATAAATTCGTATTAGAGTATTCAGACAACGCGTCCACTGATTTGTATTGAAAATTTAAATACTATAAACAATAACAAATTGGTCATTCCATGTTTCAGACGCACTCAGAGTAATTAACATTTTTTAGGTAATAGTGTTTGACTTTATAACAAAGTCGTAAAGCACATTACCTAATTGAATATTTTTGATTTTGAATCGTTTAACAATCAAAATGATACATCGTGATGAAATCGTAGCTTGGTAATACAGGTGTTCTGACAGTCATCTATCTGAATGCAGATTCCTATAAACAATCAATATCAAACGGTCTTTGAATATACCCGGACATACAAATAAAAAAAAATAATGAAAGAAGCAACAACACAATCTGAGATTGGAGAGAATTATGTAGTTATAATCAGTAAAGAATTAGATATAAAAATACCGGTACTAGCCATATAATTCCGTAAAATATCTGTGGACTCACCCTGAAACCATACATTTATTTTATTTTACATTTTCTTTTGCGGTCTTTAATGTCACAAAACATATTCACAAATAAAATAAATATTAAAATTAATATAAAGAGAATCCTTTTTTTAAAAAACCTGTTTTTAATTATTACTTTATTTTTAAATATTTTTTACAATTCGCGAGAAGGTAGTATGTATTTTCGATAAAAAGCAAATTAGTGTAGCGATATAACGTAATTATAAATAGAATTTAATTTGCCACTTATTAACTCCGCGTCTCGTGCTAATTATCTCAAACATGGTGTAATCAAAGACATCAGAAATTAAATTACGAAATTTCCGCTACAACTTCCGAGGGTCTGATCAAAAGTTTGATCTCACTTTGAAAATACGCGCTTAACATTATCTCAAAACTCATACATCCATTTCCATTTATTATCCAATGATATCGTATTATTTAAATTGACGTTTCTTCTCCAAGAAACAAAAAGGTACCGAGTATCTATCTGTTAACTTTTCTCTCGAGTTATATACTGTTTTTTAGTAACTTTCACGGTCGTCTAGGACACATAAAGAGAATAATGTCGGTGAATCGAATACTTGTAGAAGGGTTAGCTTGACAAAGGGATAAAAAATAACCTTCATTGTTTTAGAAATCTACCTTACAGTTTCCCAAGAACACGGGTGACGTGATAATGTAGAATTATTTTTTACATTTTTTCCATTGTTGAATAGGTAGTGATTTTACAAGTTTTTTTACGACCATTACAATGTTCTAACAAGATGGCAGTCCTTTTATTAGAACTTTTCAAGAAATTTTTGAGGCAAGTCAGAATCTATGCTACGTGGTAGGTATTATTTCCCATCCACTTGACTAGCGCAAAATAAACAAACAAAATTACGTAAAACACTACAAATATTTTAAAATAAAGAGCCAAATAACACAAGATTATAAAAGAAAATATAAAAACCACTACATAGCATTCGAAGATCCCGCCAAAAACTCTGATAACGTTTTATTTATTCTCAACCGATTGCAATAAATTTCGTACAAAAATAATATATTTAATTTGAAAATTGACAGCCTGTAGGTAGTAATTAATTGTCAATCTTACTTTTGAAAATCATAAAATGTGAGTTAAAATTATATGATGAAGGTAGTTACTGCGTAATAAACATATGTTGCGCCGCGGATACAACTTTTATATTATTAAACTATTGTGTTAGCATATCTGGAAAACAAAAATAACTATTACTATATAACTTAGTCTTCCATTTTCAATATTGTTACTCTTAAAATAGTAACAGTTGTCTTTTAATACCTACGTATTATTGTACAGAAATATTCCCTCAAATATAATCTCATGTTTAAAACCGAAATTATGTATAAACAGTAACCAGATTGGTTAAATGTCACTTTTAATTATCGATTACTGCGATTTACGTGTTCGTTATTTTAAATTACTGGATCGAGAAAGTAATACAACGCATTTTGTTATCTGTGTGTAATGACTTAATCTTTGAAGATAAGTAAGAAATTTATTGTAAAATAGAGTGGCCGTAACATAAGGAATATTTTTTAAGTACCTTATTAAAATATATTGGTTTAAGAGCCCCTAATAAGGAGGCCCAAAAATAACGTCTTTTTTTCAAGTCTCTTACAAAAATATATTCCTCTCCAAGGCGTATCTCAAAAAATAATTTTAAGAGGTCGCTACAAAATTTTTAAGGATATTCAAAATTGTTGAAAAAATTACAAAATGTTATCAATAAAATTTTAATTTTGTGTATATCTAGCCTTATCTCTATTATTTCGTATGTCAACTTCAAGAAAAAAAATCGTAATATTCATGTTCAGAAGTCGCATGAAAACGTCTAACATAATTGAAAAAGGAAAAAAAACTTGAGTGACTTTTAATTAAAATAAAAAATCGATTTTTCGACGACTATAGAAACGTTGAAAAATTTCAGAGGTCTCTTAATTATTTTGTGAGATACGCTTTGAAGAGGACTCTTAAAACATCATCAAATAACGTAAGAAACTCAAAAAAAAAAACGTTTTTTTTTGCAAATAAAAGCATTAATCTACTTGCCCGATTGTTTAACATTGATTTAAATTTAACAGATTTGTTGGAGAAATTTACAAGGCCCTAATTTGATACAGTATAAATGTATTTACGAAATGGGAGCTGAGCCGAGCGTAATGGAATGAAATAGAAGAATTTCAGATATTTAATTTGCATGCAAAAATATTTTTTGAAAAAAACATTTATATCACTTTTGCACCTGTTTTAACTTATCGTCTCGGTTGTGGACCCTTATGAGAGTATAAACCCTTCGGTCCCGTCCCGGGCTGGCGTTTTCGGCGTATCTACTTAAATGCCTCTGCGGGGTGTACGTGCCGTCATTCGCTTTACGCCTCATTTCGTATGGGAATTCGTGTCACCTGTTTATCTCAGTTGATCTCTAAAAAGATTTCCTCATGGAGACTTCCATTTCAATTTTTTTTACAAAAGCTACAAGTATATCCTTTTTCTTAATTCTTCTTAATAATGATAATTTAATAAGTCCTTGGTAATATGTTTAATAAGGATTTTTTATAGAATACAGCAATTACGTAAACATGTATTTATCTATACATATAATAATAATTTAAATCTAACGTGTATATATTTTTGTAAAAAAAAAGTGTCTTGGAATATGTGATAAGATATATTTCAATGGTTTTTTAAAAACGTCGGTCTGTTTATTTGAACACGCGTCACTGCTGAAGTACTGCGTTTACGCTAAAACCTCAACATGAAAATCATAAAGCATATCCTCGAATAAAATTTAGTTTTACATAGTAGGGAAAACTTTGCGTTATGCATTGCACATAAAGTAAGTATGTATTTGTGTGTATGTGTTAATAAGTTTATGTAATAAGTATGTACAGTTTGTCTGAGTCCAGTTGTATATAAAAATGAATAAATACATAATTAAGAATGTACACTATGGGACTTCATATAGAATATTCGTATATGTAGTTTATGAGCATTCCCATATATATGTATACAACTTAATACATATAAGGGAAAGTTGTTTCACTTCCTCTGCGTGTACACATTGATACACGCAGTGTGTTTTTAAACTTCTGTTTTGTAGCCAAGTTTTAAGTCCAAACACACTCCTTCATAACCTTTCGTTAGACGTACTTAATTAAAATTAATCATACATCTGTGTTTTATAAAACTTTTTTTATAAAAAAAACTTGTATTATAAAAACAAAACTAGCGGACCAGGCGGACGTTGTACCGCCCAGATAATAAAAAAACTTTGACAAATTATATACTTAAACCTACCTAGTATGAAAAAAAAATCCGTTCACTTTTTGAGTTTATCACGAACAGACAGACTCAGACATGGCAGAGATTTGGTAAAATGTTGTGATGATCTTAATATAAGGAACGTACAACCAAAAAATATTCGCATCTAAGCTAAACACTTTACACCTGTTGTACTCTTATCGTGGCAACCCTAATTTTTCTTGAGTCAGTATCCGCCCTGTGCAAGGGACCTTTTATGTATCCCTTAAAGTACCTCTGAGGGATCCTCGTATGATCTTCAAGTATACAACTCATTTTATATAACATGTCACGTGTGTAATCTTATTTTCACATCTGTTTTCTTGGATAAAGGATGTAATATTGAGGTAAAATTCTTTACTTTCAATATTTTATATGCTATAGTCGATATTGTAGAGATGTAAGGCAAATTAATAACACTATCGATTACTGCTACAACATCACACACATCACCTATACACACGTACACGCCTACACGTTTACACGCTGTTTTTCTTTTTCAGAGAAATAAACGACAAAGAGTTCTACCTCTATTTTTCCTATCCTATCTTATATAGTTTAGAGAATTTTTTCCGACACAAAATACATATTGTTGTTGAGGCACGCATCCTTGGTACACATGCGTGCTTCAGTAACTCATATACGTATATCTAGATGGCTTAGTTTAAGTTAGCTCGGATAGGTCGCGATTTTTGCACAAAACAGGCGACAGCCCAAGCCCAGGTGTGCTGTACACCCTTGAGTTAATCGCCGAAACATTTCAAATTGGCTGAGTGCCTTCAGCGCTCGCCTCAGTAGTTCGGTGAAGCTGTAAAGATGTTTCCAGGTCAACAGCGTCTCCATTTCGAAAAAAAAAACACTATCGACTGACGGTCAAGGAAAACATCGTGAGGAAACCTGAACCTGAGAAATGTTCTTATAGTACTACTGTATGTGGAAAAAATATAGAACTGTGGATTACTCAGAGTTTGAAATCGCCAATACGTCGTGGGATGGCGTGGTGATTACGCCTTCAGAAAAAGGTCTATGGCCCTGCAGTGGATCTCTTACAGGCTGATGATGAAGGCACTTGATGTTTCGTAATCATTACAGCTTACGTCTGTTACGATACTATTTAAAAATAAAATGTAGTACTAACTAAAATTGGTCAGTAATAGGTTCAGTGTCGGATTTATGTTTGAAATCGCCGTAGACCCCACAAGGTATGCGCCGTCCTTTTTCCTCTGTGATGATTATCAAAATATTTAAGAAATATTAAAATTTTAGAGTTTTATTAACTTAATCTATCTATACTATAATAAAACTGTAACAAGTCGAAATCTGTACATTAAATATTTTTTGAAAATTTTAATCAGGATAGGCTATGTTATCGATATAGAAGCCAAAAATAATCTTTTTACAATTTTTGTCTGTCTGTCTGTCTGTCTGTCTGTCTGTCCCTATGCACACGCATCACTCTGAAACCACTGAACCAATCTTGACGAAACTTGACATAATGATAGCTAATATTACGAGATTACATCAAATATACTTTTTGTCTCATAAAACGCCAAGGGTTCTCCAGGATAAAGGATTAAAGTCTAAAATATAAACCCGAATTACTCTGAAAGCACTGAACCAATTTTAACGAAATTTGACACAGTGATAACTAATATTAGAAGACTACATCCAGGATACTCTTTGGCCCATAAAACGCAATGAGTTCTCCAGAATAACGAAAAACAAAAATTTGCAGTTAACGTAACTAGACTTTTTTGCGACACCTTAGTACAAGAGCCGGCAACGTTAAAAGAACAAGAATTTTAGAATACCTGGTTCTTTAATACATCAATATATTTTTTTTATATCATAAGAGGCAAACGAATAGGTGGGTCACGTGATGTTTAGTGACCACCACCGTCTATAGACACTAGCAACACCAGGGGATTTGTAAGTGCATTTCCAACCTGTATATGGGGGAGTGTAAGGGAACCTCCGGCACTCTCACTGACCGAACGAAACATTACAATGCAAGCACTGTTATTTGACATCGGTTTTCTGTAAGTATTCTGGCAGTATTAGCCCGAACGAGCCGACCCATTCATGCTGAAACCAGTAATAGCTTCAGCGTGGCTCTATCACCTACAGAAATTATCAATATATCAATAGACAGAATTTAGGACACTTGGTAGCGGGTTAACGTTGTATTTTTAATAGGCATTTTGATTTATGATTAATCAATAATAAGTTTAGGAACATTTTTTTCAGTAACTTTTAAACGCAATTAAACATTCAGACACATTTTTTATAAACAATCATATATATACCCGCTGATATATTTTATAAATAAAAAAATGAATGTGGTGTCGTGGGACACCAGGTAGGAACGAAGTTCTTTCGGCTAATGTAGAATCGACACTATTTGGAAAAAAAAATCGTGCTCAATTTTATGTAATCGTAATTCAAATTATCAATTAAAATAACAAAATATGTCTCTTTATTTTTGTTTGACAACATAAAATTACATAGAAATAGAAATAATTACAAAAAAGGAGAAAGAGAAAGATATTATACACTACTCGCTTATGTATACGACTGTCGCGCCTGCGCACGTCTCATTTAACTGTTTTATTCCATGCACTTTTCGTTACAGTTTTACTATCACATTTTTTTCAGTTCGGTCGCGCAGCAAAATCTCTATCTCCTCCAAGCCTGCCGTAAGGAACTTCGTTCCAATAATAAATTTCAAATCAATTTTTTTTTTTCATAGCAAAGAACCAATTTCATTTTATTAAACATTATTGACCACCATATACAACGATAAACGTAAACGTATGATTTGGGATTGACGCCATCTCAAATATATGCGTCGTCGACCGGCGTCGGCCGGCGAGGTGAAATATCTCGGTGTCACTTTAAATAAACACTTAAATTTCGATTCACACACAAAAAGAGTGCAAAACAAAGCCGTATGGTCTTGGGTCGTTTCTATCATTTGCTTTCTCATAAGAGTAAAATGTCCCCCAGACATAAACTCACTTTATATAAAACTTGCATCCGTCCGATTATGACGTAAAGTTGTTCGGTCTTTGCACATGCGCAAAATCGTATTCAAAAGTTGCTGGTTCTCCAGAACCGAACCCTACGTAAAATCACCGGTGCCCCATGGTACGTCCGGAATAAGGATCTCCACAGGAGCTGGAGATGCCTTCTGTCTGGGCGTATATAAAATCACTCACACGTAGTTATTTCGAAAAAGCCGCGAATCATCCTAGCCCGTTAGTGGTATCCGCCGCGAACGATGAACGCGTACCCAACGCTGCGCAGTATAGAAGACGACCACGACACATTTTTACCGACCCTCCTGATTCAATCACGTCAGCGAACGATCAGTACCAGCCTGTCTCTTCAAACAGAGCGTGTTCTCACCCACGCCCGCATAACCGCAGATCACGCCGCCGTGGTCTGGGACTAAATTTCGCTCCCGTACACCAAATTAGGCCCTTCTCGGCAACGGCTCAAGCCTAGATCTGTTCCCTGGGCGTGGAGCCCTTGAGTACGCTGCTCACGCGATACAGTGACACAAGAGTTCTACCCTTATTTTTCGTTATCCTATCCTACATAGTTTAGAGTATTTTTTCCTACACAAAATACATATAGAAGTTGTTGAGGCACGCATGCTTGGTACACATGCATGTTTCAATAACTTATATACGTATATAAGTTACCGGACTACTAAGACGAGCGCTTAAGGCACTCAGCCGATTTTATTTAGGCAACCAGTTCAAGGGTACACGGCACACCTCGGCTTGGCTGTTGCCTGTTGCATGCAAAATCGCTAAAAATAAAAATATAAAAATTAACTAATCTAGCTAACTATTCATATATGTATGAGTTGTTGAAACGTATATGTATACCAAGCATACACGCCTCAACAACTCCTGCATATATTTATTATCGGAAAATTGAGTTTTTTAGTTCGATAAGGAAAAAAGTAAACGCTTCCACTTTCATGTGTAACATGTTTCGTTCATCATCATTCAGTATTTCATGTGTTTCACGTGTGTGGGGGTGATCGTGTAGTGTTGTAGCAGTGATGTATATTTGTGTGTCACCGTATCGCGCAAGCAACGCACTCAAGGGATCCTTACCGAGGGATTGAACCTGATGTATAAAACTGGCTTGGTTTGAAGGTGATAGGTACTATGTTGTGAGTGGTACAGAGATTATTTATAAAAATATATTGGAAATATATTTCAAATACGTTTTTGAAAGAGTTTATAACTCTTAGACAATAGTTTCAAGCAAGTGACATTTGACGTTTTCGGCGGGATGTTTGACGCTTCGATACGGTGTTCATATATTTTTCTTTAATACAATGGAGTATAAAAAGGTTTTAATACAAGTCGAAGATAGTTATGATAAAGTAAGTGGTAGAGATGTTGATTCAGTTTTATGTAGGTTAGTTTTTATTTTAATTGATCCTGGTAGATGACGCTACGAATGGGTACTAGGTTTATTTAAAAAATGAATACATGTAATCTGGGTATATGTTTAAGTGAATCCGTGGATAGTTTGGATTCACAATTGGAAACGGTAGTTGTGTCTGCAATCGGGTATCAGTTTTATTTGCGGGGTGGTAGGGCTTTACAGCCTGACTGGGTCACAACCACCATGTACATGACGAAAAAATCCGTAATAGTGATTCGCTGGTCGGTGAATCGGTGGTCGCTATTGTTTTTGGATTGTACTGTGCTTACCATCAGGCATAGTGCAGGCATTTTGCCGTGCTTCGATAAAAAAAAGAAACAATTTTTTCGCGTGATAACCAATTTGGTGCAAACGAAGTTGCACGGGTCAGCTAGTGGTTAATATAGTTGTACTTTTAAATATCTATATATTTATTTATTTTTCGAATTTTTAATTTAAAGATCTTTTTCTATATCAAAGGCGGCAAACGAACTGGTCGGTCACGTGGTGTTAAGTGATCACTATCTTCCATAGACACTAGCGACATCAGGGAAGTAGTCGCAAGTGCGTTGCCAGCCTGTATATAGGAGAGGGGGGAGTTGTAGGAAAGAGGAAAGGAGGTAGGCCTCCGGCGCTCTCACCTACCGAACGAAACACAACAATGCAAGCACTGTTATTTCACGTCGGTTTTCTGTGAGAGGGGTGTTAGTACCCCGGTCGAGCCGACCCATTCATGCTGAAACCAGTAATAGCTTCAGCATGGCTCTACCACCTACAAATACTTGTTCAACGTAAATTAAACCTTTTTTTGTAATCTGTGAGTTTTTTCTTTCAAATTCTATGAAAAGTGACAATTATTTAATTTCTAAAATATTGGTTTTAATCAAATTAACACGTATTAGATTAAGCGAAGGATATTCTTAAAAAGTATTTGAAATTAATAAAAATATTTAGAAGTTCATAAAATAAAATTCGTGTTGCCCATTAACGGTTTTACAATATATAAATAAATATATTTAAGTCCACACTATGAACAGTATTAATTTTGTAAAATTGGGAAATTTTTATGTTCAGAGGCTAAAGATTGATCTGATAAAAAGTTCACGTTGCATCGACAAATGTAAGAATAATCATAATATTGTTTGTTTATACAACATACACACAATAATTCGCAGCGAACGCTATCCACATTTTTTTTATTTAAATTACTTTGGCATTTTATCAATTTTAAAGTATAGTCGTCTCGAAAATTTTACCACCCCACGTTTAACGAGCCTAGACTAAATTTTACCACTGAATACGGGAACAGATGTGGAGGTTCTGTAGAGCCAACAAGTATGGCCAACCACAGTCTACTCTACTTTCGGCGTTCGTATGGTATTAATGCTTGACTAATATGAATAATAAAACCCACCAATGGAGTCTTATTACACTATTTTATTGCCGATTCATTTATGTGAATTAACCTTCATAATCTAGTGGTCGCGGCTTCATTCTCTTCTGAATGGTTTTGTTGTTTTATTGGAACTATGTCTTTTATTTTGATAATTCCAGGATTCTCTATTGTTTAAGATTAGTTCTTTTTAATTCATTCATTACTGTTTACATATCCTAAACCTTATGGAAAATTGTAACAATATATAACTCTGTTATAATTTCAATAAAAGTTATTTAGTATTCAGTAAAAGTCTTGTAAAGATTGGTTCTACATTTCGAAGGTTATCCTATAAAGAAGAGACACTGCAATGTTATATATATGTAATATTTATTATTTATCAAAGAACAATGAAAACAAAATAAACGTAAATGTAATTTTATTCTATTATTGTTTCCTAAAACATGTAATAGACAACTGATACTATGAACAGATAAATTCAATATTGAGTAAAGGGGTCGGAATAACTCGAACGCAAGAAGTCTTTGAATAAAATAACATATGTATTAGGTAAAATCATAACTTATTTCGCGTATGATTACTTTTACCGCTTCTTTTCAAGAAATTGTAAGAGCCAGTTCGATACAAAGGCTACATGTAGGTCACCGTTAACTAATTTCATCGAACAAATTCATAAATATACAGTACCGTAATTTTTCAACTTTAATGCTCAATCGATAGCCCAAGCTGTTGCTTAAATAATAGAGACCAGATATTCGGTTAGTATTCAATGTATTAAAGTATATAGGTACCAACGAACCGAATAATTCACTGCCAAAACAAAATTTAAATAAAACTTTATAGTAATTGTATGGAAACAAGAAAAAGGCATTCACAATCAACCTCGGAGGAGCCTGACTACATGAATATTTTACAGAGTTGAATATGAAAATAGGATTTTGTTTTGAGCACGTTCAACTCGCCTCCACAGTTTAACGTACATTATCATAAAAGACAACGTCTAACCAGGGTTTGCTAAATTTTAGCACTTGCCTTTATTACGTGAAGTTAACGAGTTTAAAGATTTTACATGCTTTAAATCAAGTACTAAATTATATTGATAATTAAATTTACATTTCAGTAATATTTTACACGTTTTTATGTTGTCATGTTTTTATGTATGTCAAACTTACATGTAATCAAAATACTTTATTCAACATGAGAGGCGCTTATGACTGTTAAAACTATCCCTGGTTCGGAAAAATCCAAACATGAGAAGAACTGGCAAGAAACTTAATCTGGTTTTCTTTTCATGATACATATTTTTACCATCATAGATTTGTTTTCGGTGGATGTATAGACAGGGGCGTCATTACTACACCTGAGCATCGATCACATATTGAATCCATCATATAATAATAAACTTTAGCCATTAAAACTCGCTTGACATGGTGCTTGAATTCACTATCGTATATTATTTGGATTTTAAATATTTATTTTACTATCTTGTTCGTTTCCTCAGTCAATGTCTTGTAAAATTGACAGTAAACAGATAAGGCAAAAATATACATAAAAAAATTGACAAGGATTTTATTAAGTAATACTTCCATAAATCCCTTATCAAGGATTAACGTAAATATAACTTTTCCTTATTCCCTTTTGATTCAATGCTTTCTCATAATAATATCCGGTCTGTATCTTTAAGGAAAAGAAGATTACTTAAATCAAAATACATTGTGCATTAAAATCATCTTCTTCTTTATGTATAAAATAAATGTTCCCTAAAGTATTAATTACTCTAGCGGCAATACACAAATTAAGCAATGCAACAAATAAGAGAAATGTTCCTACTTGCCAATTATACCACTGATTTATAGGTTTTGAACAATCACTTCTACGGTAAACGAACTAATCCATTGTTCTTCTTGTCTATTGTCTGAGGCGCCGTGTTCGACTTTACTTAGTTACCTACCTCTAATTCAATGGTCACATTATCAAGTTTCAAACTTTCCGATGTCGACTATGTTGAGAGAATTCTTTACACCTGGCTTTACGTAAATCAAGTTTATTATGTCTCAGCTAAGTATCTACTGGAAAAATATGTGAAACTGGATAGTTTCACACAGACGCCCTGCCCCGGTTCGAACGGCTGTACTAACAAAGAAAATGAGAGTATGAACCAATGATATTCGATTGGTATGAACTATCAACCGAAGGTCAGTCTGTTAATTCTGCCATTATTTTTGAAGGTCTGGCTATTATATTCTAACCTAATTTTTTATGCTTTTCCATACGATTTTTCTAACATTTTCTTTCATACAAGCCTACAAACTGCAAACACAACTAAAAGAATTAGTTAAATAAATGCAGTCGTTTTGAAATGATACGCTTACATACATTTGGCAATTGATTATTATTTATATAGATATGGATTCACTTGCGGTCATTAAAGGATTACCTAAAGTACTAAAGGCGAGGCACGGAGATTTGATTTGTTTATTTTGATGACATAACGGACCTGATATATGAGAAGCGCAGTTTTATCCGCTGTATTACCATCGCGCTCTGTAGCGATCTGCTACAAGTAAATTCCTCTATAGACTATAAATTCCTTATTTGTAAACGTCTTGACTGCTGCCCATGAATCAATAAACCAAAAAAGATTATAAAACGATTTATATAAACGTTTATTTAAGCATTGCTTACTTTTGCTGACCATAATGACTGGGGCAGTTAGATATTACAAAAAATCTGCATACGTATTACCTGAAAGAAAATACGAATATCCGAAAACGATAACGTACAGGGGTATACGTATTACTCGACTCAAATAGGGCGGCGTTGGGCAGACCACTCGGACAGATGTAGTGATGATGTGGAGTAGATTCCTGACCGAGTAGTAGCTGAGAGAGGGCAGACGAAGTGTGGGAAGACCAAGGGCAATGTGGATCGACGACATCATATATTTTGTATGAAAAACCTGGACATGACTGGCACAGAATAGAATAGCATAGCGTAAAGGGGAGGAGGCTGCAATGGGTCGAGGAGAACTGTCTAAAATGATGACGATGAATACTTGAACAGCACCTTACCCTAATTTGCATAGATCTTGAATTAATGTTACATTTGAGTGATGATTAATCTAGAATTGGTTCAGTTCAAAGGCGAATTCGCTCGCGTATATCATTATCAGTGATAAAATAGAATCAAGATGAATAGATCGCTGAGTGAGCGGAATAAGGAATAATTTATTAATGCTAATGAATGTTTAATGATGAAACACTTAAGTAGCTGCTCTCCCATCTCTCTGTGACTTTGAAACGAGCCTACTTGTTTTACAACATGTTTTATTTATTAGACTCTTCTGATTTTATACCTTTGTTATTAAACATAAAAGATACGGCCGATTATACAGAGATTTTCTTTCGTTACGTATATCATATTTAAACAAAAAATACTGAGAATATTAGTAAATAAGACATGAAACATCGTTGTGTATTGGTTACTCCACGCAATTTTTATATGGGATTCTATTCTGCATATATTAATAAAGGATTACAGTTATTGCAAAGGAGTTTCTCGAAATGTGAATAATGCCAATCACATAATAGATATTAGGGTGTCCGTCATTTACCAAGCTGGCTTTTTTGACATTGATACAATTGAAATCCTTAGGTTATAACCCAAAAACATTGAAGAAAAAAAATCTGATTCCGTTTAATGTTCCAAGGAAATATTCATTTTATTTGAATAACAGTATTAATAATCAAAAATATAAGAAATTTTGATCTTCTATTAAAAACGGTAAAAATAAATTTTGACTTTATCCAAGTATAATAAACAAATAAATTTTTTATTGCACATATCAAAATTTTTTGGTAAATTATTCACTAAAACCGACAACATAAAATTGATATCTAAAAAGTGAAAAACCCATTATTTATTATTTTTACGCTATAAACTAACATTTTGAACGAAACTAAAATGAAAATCCGACTTGGTAGAAAACGGACACCCCAATGGATATATTATTCACTAGCTCCTGCGAATGTCTTCGTCCGCGTATAATAGTCACTTTCGGCTAACGCTAACACTCAGCGGTAGGTCTCAGAAGAAAACAAATCCCGAATTTGAAACATTCTTCGTAGGTGCTTTGTTTCTATTGGTATTAGCGTAATGACATTATAGCCTTCCTCGAGAGATGAGCTATCTCATCACACTGAAAGATTTTGTTCAAATCAGCCTAGTAGTTCGTTAGTATAAAATTAGTGTAGATTACTGCTCTTCTCTCGTACATAACTCGAGCGGTCATTCAAATTGCAATAACTTTTGATAGAGTAGACCAATTTTAACGAAACAAAAATTAGGTTACTCTCGACGATATGCTTTATGATTTTTTTGGTGAGGTTTTTTTGTGAACACAGTATTTTAACAGTGATGCGTTCATACAAATAGACAAACAGACATTTTTAAAAATGATAGAAATGTATTTTATTTCTTATTCCTAGACATCTGCAATAATTTTTTTCACGAAATTCTAAACATTTCAGACACGTTAGATTTACATTCTTATTATATGTATGTGGGAAACGGAACGTAATGGTAGAAGGAGTCGCATGATATGATTGTCTCGGTTGTAATTAGCATAAGGCGTACGAGTGTATTAAAAATAAGACGGTTTTTGTATTGGGAGTGAATAAAAGTTATTTAAGGTGGTTTTTATGTTTAATTCTCCAAGCACATGATCCCACATGTATAGATTTTCGCATGCATTATAAACACATCATAGGTTAACTTGCCCTAAAGGTTTGAATTTCTACTTAAGATGTATGAATTTCCAAATTTACATCTAATCTCACTTACATATAAATTTACGAAATTCATGATAATTAAATCTCAATCTCCCTTAATATAACTAAACGACCTATTAGTCAGAACAAATGGTAATTAGATCCGGTGTAATATGCCCGGAACTTCTTATCAGACAAAAATTATTGCAACGCGAAAGAAAATTGCCGCGGTTGAGATCCCGAAAAGTACCAATTAAGATATCCGGGATTACAAATCGATAGATGGTTTACGTGAATACCGTCATCTGTTTTAACAAGGCTATTCATCTTTCACCAGGTGTCGCTTCTTGTAGAGATAAGCGGAAAAAATTGTGCAGCATTTCTTCTAATATCTCCAAAAGATTTTTCTTTAGCCACCACGTCATCTTTAGCGCTAATTCTATGATAGATTTCTTCTGTACATTTGTACGTCACTGAACTCCTCCTAAACGGCTGGACCGATTTTGATGAAACTTTATGTGCGTGTTCCAGTGGATCCAATAATAGATTAGATTCACAACTAGACCCGGTAGGTGGCGCTGAGGTTGAATTTTAGATTTTCCATTTTATTGTCAAGGCAGGACAACGGGCCCGCTAGTCTTTATATATATTATGTAAGCAATTCCCATGATTTTGATTCCAAATTATGTAGTATTTGTTCTAATCTCTCCAAAAGGTTTTTCTTTAGTAACCACGTCACCCTTAGCGCAAATTCCATGAAAATATATTTCTGTATCACTCTTACTTCATATATAGCATATATTTGAAAGCAATTCTCATGATTGAAGATTATTACAGTCCCTATAAAGTGCGCAATACTTTCATATGTTATACTTAAAACTGTCTGCGAACTTGTTAATGCTAAACATTTAAGGCAACATCAAACGCCTTCATTTAATTTTATTACACTTCTATTATTTTCCACACAATTTTGAGCACATGAACGAAATAACACAAAATATCGCAAAAATTGCGAGACTAAAACAAAAGTGGAAATTGTACTTGCATATTACGTTAACAAGTAATCTATAAAGGATATAGCATTTACGTTCTAATAGATCGGTACCAGCATATATCAAGTGCTATCTATATTAATATTATGAAGAGGTAAAGTTTGTGAGGTTATGGGGGGTAATCTCAGGAACTACTGGTCAGATTTGAGAAATTCTTTCGGAGTTAGATAGCTTACTTATCAAGGAAGACTATAGCCCAATAGGAGTTGAGCACCAGTAAAGAATGCTTCAAAATCGTTTTTTTTTAAACTTCCGCTGTGTTTTAGTGTTAACCTAAAGTAATTATACCAAGCGGACAAAGTCACGGACAGAAACTAGTACTTACTACAGCGGAACAGCGTGCCATGTTCCAAATCACCAGTCCAATATCCTATACTAGCTTTTGCCCGTGACTTCGTCCGCGTGGAATAATTTTTTTGAGCTAACGATACACGCAGCGGAAACTATCAAAAGGAAAAAATATATATTTTAAAGAATTCATTGGCGCTCCGCGTCTATTCTTAGCGTGATGATATATGACCTATATCCTTCCTCGATAAATGAGTTATATAGCATTGAAATAATTTTTCAAATCGGTCCAGGAGTTAGGAATTAGTACATTCAAGCAAACAAAGTCTTCAGCTTTATAACATTGATATAGACAGTATAGATTCAAAAATGTCGGTAGGCTATTTATATTCTGTTACTATGTTTACTTATTTAAGTTTGTCGCGTTTTTGAACCAATCAGTCCAAAAGTTTGAGGGTCATCATAACAGCAGTGACAATCGTTGTATTTTTTCCGAACTGACAATGCTATTGGCCTTGCAAACAAGGCCTTTACAGCTTCACCGGACTAGAAAACAATCGCTGCTTCCTACAATTTTTCATGCTACAAATGTTACAGATTATTTTACAACGCACAGACTTTCTACGCATAAATAGAAAACGAGCCTACAGAAATATACTCAAAACATCTAAAATAATATTTTAAGATTATTTATATCCATCTTTTTACTATAGAATAATCCGTTCCCTGTCAAAAGGGTTTTTCCTAAGAACATACAACTCTTATTACTAAAACATAAAACCCAATATTCCATAAAATGTGAACAGATCTTATCGCTGGAGTAAATTGTTAAGCACTATATAGAGTTACTTTGGATAGGAATAAGTACTTTTGAAATACGATGATTGTGCTAAGGTTGTGATACTGAAAAGTGGACCCTGAAATTATAGCGGTATGTTTCAAATGACTCTGCTAAACTAAAGCCTCGGGAAGGAGGTAAACAATAGTGATTTAAAGGCATTTAATGGAAGCCGGGTATATTAAAAGTGCTACTAGCGTTTTGTAGAAATAAGTTGGGAGATCAAAGATAAGGTAGCTAGCCTAAGAATAAAAACTATAATTTAAAACACGGTAAAAATCAACGGCTTGTATTGCGAATAAGAAACAAAGAATTTGATCAATGTCAAATGAAATACTGACAAACACATTTATGAACTAGTGAAAGAGTGAAATATGAGAGACTTGTTAAAAATTAATAATGTAAAATCTTTACTGAAGAGAAAGAAAGAAAAGAAACTGCCAAAAACTCTCCGGTTCCTATAGGAAACGCTCATATAGATATCCTCCCTGCTAATATTCCCCGTCCTACAAATATTAATACATTGCTTACATGTGTATATTCTACTTTTATTGAAACATTTACTATCTTCATTTATCGTAATAATATTAAACTATAACGTTATCTATCTTTATACTTACATAATTATACTATGTATATGTATGTATATTCCCAATATAGTATTGCATATATTCTCTGTGGGACCACAGTATCTACCCCCGTTGGTGATTTGCCTATGATAACATGTTGTTATATTAGAATAACGTTGTTACACCGAATATTTGGCAATTAAGTTTAAAACTTGCATTTGCCAACACTTTACATAGGCGAAATTGCCTACATAGGCAGAGGCCATAACGAAGAAAAAAAAGACACAGAATTTTTCATATAAAACAAAATCCTATTTGAGATAAGTGAGATCTGCATTATCGTGAGCAAAGCCGCGGAAAAAAGTTAGTGGTTGATGATAAGCAACTAATAAAATCGTATACTAAAGAACGAGAATCAATTGAATGCGTGCTTCCTTGTTTAACCCTTAAATGCATGATATTTTATTTAATTATGAACTAAATATTTCAGTATAGCTTTTCAGTCACAGATAAAAGGAAAAATATCTTGGTTTCAATAAAAACTATATTTTTTGGAATAAAATGTATTGTAGCCATTTGGCTACACTATGCATCTAGGTAGGTGATGAAAATTCTTATTCATACATAAATGCAGCAAAACAGTTTCGTTCTTTGGTGTGGCAAAGGGCCACCTGACACTTGGTGCATTCCGTCCGTGAAAACCCCTTGCACCTATTTTTGGTATTACACCGTTTCTCATTATGGTTCACTCCATCAGTTCTAACGTCTTTGGGAGGAACAGGCTTCATAGGACCTCGGTGCTTTCTTGCATCAAATTAGCTATGATACAAAAATACGTTTTGAGACACTTGTCACAGCTGTCACTTTTTAAAATGCCAAAAATTGGTATGTAGACTTTCGGCAACAATATGCATTTAAGGGTTAAGCTTTTAATTAATTTGAAAGATAGTTTATCAATTTTGAAATACGTTTATTAATATACTATGTTTTATGCAATATGTTATAATTCTGAGCATATTTATTTTAAATTTTTAATCCACACCACTAAAAAAATCTGAATTTATTTTTAATAATGATATTTGAATCGGTAACTTACGCCAATAAAGATCCTAACAAAATATAACTTACACTTCAAAACTGATCGTCAGGCATCCCATTTAAACAATTTAGGTATTTAGGTTCATTGTTTTAAAAATTTAATCCTTTTATGTCTTAAAGATTTGAATTTACAGTTTAATGAATTCTTTGTTAACACATACAAAAGGAGAAAGGTCTAAAAAGTGACCAAATTAGAGTTTTAGTTAATTTACATTTTAGCAATTACATTTATGTATGTACCAACTGTAGCATATGAAATATCTACGCATTACTTTATAATTATATAATATTAATTTGATATTTCGTACTTTGTTCAGCCAGAGATGGAATATTTTTTTTACCAAAGGTTTTACAGTGTATTTTATGGAGGTCATGGCTTAGGGTTATCCTAATAAGTCTAGTCTACCTGAATCAAGTTCAATAACAAACAGTTTGCACGTTGTAAAAAGAACCATATTTATCTAAAAACGATTGCAAAAAAAAAACACAAACCAATAAGTTACTTTCACAGAATAAATATACTTACTGGGCTTATCCAGATCGCTGATAAATTCCTCTGTCTCCACGTAGGCATGGATTCCTGTGGCCAGCACCAACAACCAAAACACTCTACCCATATCCAAAATATTCACAAATACGCAAATACAGAAGCCCGCCATTACTGGATATCACATAGATAGTTACATTTTTTTTTAATTTTTCACAATGTCAATAGAAACCAATACCAGCCATAGTTAAATTTATTTTAATTATCAAAGAGTTTATAATCTGACAATGTAAACAATACTAATTTAGTATTACTATATATTAATACTTGTAGAAAATTTTCCTTTTTTTTTTGTAATGTGATTCAAGAATACGCGTCGATTGAATAAATCACGTGTTATGGAGTAAACAAACCATGGAGTCTGTCAGACGGATTGTAACGCGCCTCCGACGTGCGTACGACGCTACGCCGCGAGTCACACTGATCGAAAACCGATAGGCATGCGAGAACAATAGTTGAAAAACGAATATATATCAAATTTTTGAAATTGGAACTCACTCTAGTTGGTCACGGCCAATAGCTGCCGAATTTGATAATTGAGCTAACAACACTGAAAACAGAAACGCTTCTTTTTAGGGTTGGAACACACGAAGAATCTTTTTAAATATCGGTAAACTTTTCACACAACGCTCTAATATTATTTTACTTTATTAGATTACATTATTTAAGCAACATTCATAAATAATACATTATTGAATATTAAATATAAAGGTATAAATTACATATATATTACATTTTGAATTAATGGTGACTATAAGAACTACATAAAGCCTACAAAATATAGTGATAATTACTACACATAGACAATATAAATATTATCAATAATACGAGTACAATTTTCTGGTACATAGATTATTTGTATCAAACTAGATTCTAACATATTCTAATTTCATAATTACATAAAATGACTCTGTTTTCTTTCGGGCCAACAAATATAATGAACTACATTTTGTTCGAGACTTCTCTTGCATTAATTTACATTTGAGTTATTCTTCAGAAGTAGTACTTTTTATCCTCTCCGCACCACTGACGACCTTGGAACAAAGATTCATAATGATCGATTTAATAATTAAGGCGGGAATGCGTGACAAACAGACAACATTCGTATTTATATTATCGTTAGAAAGACAGACACGGAGATTGTCAGTGAAATTGTTCCTCTACTGCGTGCAATCATCTCAATCATTCTCTTTATTCGAATTTAGATAGACACTATCGTCTTTTTAGGAGTGTCCTATAAAAATGGTTTAGTATTCAATACATTAAATCTCTTTAACATATAAAATGACTATCGACTGTCCGCGGGTCTGCATGCGTTTTTTATATAATTTGTTTTCAATTTGTTATTATATTTCATTTCATTAAAATATGGGTACATCTTAAGTTTACCCAGGAATATTTAAATGACATACTCCGTGTAAAATTTATTCGAAATCGGTTGAGATCAATTATGTAGATACATGTATACCTTTCTATTTTTTTTTACGTTTCTTTAAATATGTCATTGATGATTCTTGTTGCCGTCAATAATGTACAAAATTCCATAATAATCGGTTTTGCCATTTGTGAGTCAAATTCTCACATTCAAAAATAGTACTAACATACGTGCACTGTTGCCGTTTTAACGACTTTGTCTCTAGATCTGGTGGATTTTGGATATGTTTAACGACTTCTTTTTTCAATCTAGCGACTTACAAAAAATTAGCGAATTCTAGCGACTATCTGAATATTGAAAAGACATTAATGTTTTAGTACTAATTTAGGTGTAATTACTGGTAAAAACATGAATTGCTATTGGTATTTTTGGAATTCCCTTTCCAGAATGACATTCGATATTGGGATTTACTCGATTGAGTGCCTTTCACTCTATTAAATGATACATCATATATCGTTTTGTCTTTCAATTTCATTTCACTACAACCGTCAAGAGAAATAAAAATCACTGTTACATTTTCGTAAAACAAACGTGTCTTTCTTAGTTTCTTTGTTAAATTGTAAACATTGATTTCAAAATCTATTGTGGGAATGGAAATCCCTTTAAAAAAGAAAACTTATGCTCAAAAGTAAAATAAAAAATTTAGACTAGAATGGAAACATCTAGAGTTATAATGTTGTTAAAACTGGTTACAACTGATCCTACTAAAACTTGTTACTTGTTTTATCACAGTGAAATATTCGCAATATTGTATTTTCACCATATTTTTTAACCTTGAAAATTATGAAATATTTAGCGATTTCTGGTGCTTTTAATAATGTATTTTTCAAAATCTATCGACTATCTATTTCACGTCTGGAGACGTTTTTAATTCTTAAACGGCAACACTGCATTCGTGATCAGTGAGTTGCTTTTATATACCTATTACAAAACTTCGAAATTTTACAACATTACGCATTTAAAGGAACTGCTATAATTTAAAGCTATTAGCTTACTATAACAGCGGCACGCTGTAATGGTCGTTTTGGTGTTTGTCCATTCTTGACATTATGTATAGATTAATTAACGTTTGAAGGAACAAATAGGTGTTCTTTATTGTCAAGAGTGACTTGCACTTACACTTAATATTTATCAAATGTATAGTTTTAGGACACAAAATTAACTTAGTACAGGTGTGTAAATTATAAATACGCATATTTATATACCATACATTTGTCTAGCTACTGTTATATCTATTTATACTATATGGTCCTGAAAACAGTACTCTCGTGTTTTTAATACAAAAAAATAGTGGCGTTTCAAATAAAATCAAAATACTTTATTCAGTTTAGGTCCAAATAAGGCGCTCATGAGACTCGATTGGGTCCATGTTTATAACATATAAGTATATTTCCAATATATCATACAATCGTTTTTAGTGGATGTAGAGAGAAGTCAAATCCAGACATCACCATCGTCCACATATTGTTGACGTTGTATGACAGAACACTTGATAGATTATATTAGTATTCCTATTTAAAACACAATTCTTCATTTATATTTTAACACTTTCAAAATAATATAATATATATATATATATCCCATATATAATTATATGTATAAGGTTACTGGCTAGCACAACCAATGTGTGGTAACACTTCTAGCAAACTCGCGTCAATGCTTAATGCACAATAAAGTAGCATTTGGATATAAACTGCATTTTTCCCAAAATATATCGACATTTCACATCACTATTGTAAGCCCCTTGAATACTAGCGTGGGACGTAAACCCAGTACCTAGTGCAGAAAATCTTGAAACGATCGGACATATGTTATCGAAGATTGAGCAGTGATGCAGCTCAGAACAGACTTTTTTTAATCTTTACTTTTAACAATCAATCTTTCAGATTATTACTGCCATTGTCACGTAGTCAATAATATTACAAGCGTCGTACGATCGTTTCAATATTAGTCGTCGTGTGAACCTTCTAGGGAGTTTTGTGGCATCTCAGAATTTCATGCTCCGTGATATTATTTTCCATTCACTTTACTTATGCACAATAAACTAACTATATTACGTAAAACACCACCAAATTTCCAAAATATAGAGTCAAATAACACAAAATTATGAATAAAATATAAAATCCACTACATGACAGACTAAAATCCCGCCAAAAACTCAGAGAACAGACTTATATAGATTTAATACATGGATATAAGCTAATGTGAACTGAAAAAAATCATTGGTTTTTATAAGACGTTTAAAAAACTGAATACCTAAAACGAGTTAAACAGGAATAAAGTTAAATCCACACTATCACACATGTTCAACATTGCCAACTAGAAAAACTGCAATGTGAGCAGTTCTGAAACAATTCTATAACACTGTCGTTTGATAACTACGACACAGTTCAAACTTTCTAATCTTTGAACGTTTTATATTTAGTTGAAACAATTTTCTTTGTTCGCCGGTTTGTCTTTTGATCAGTCTGGTATCCTATGAACTATTCTTTCTTTTTATTCATATTCATGTAACTTAGAATTGCATCTTCAGGCAATCCAATTAACCTCACAATTGATGTTTAATGCTTGATAATTAATTAGGATACAGAAGACATTCTAGTACATTATTATTACCTATTTTATTAAAGTGAATCTGTTTTTTCTTCGACTCAAATGCTTCGTCCATTTATCGCATGTCGCATTACAGACGGCCACGGAGTAGGGGTAAAGTGAAAGGCACCGGACAGAGCAGCCACAGCCAATATGGCGGTGACCATGGCTCAATTACAAATGATTCAATTTTAATAAATATTGTACTCAGCTTTTAACATGCATCTATCATCTGAATGATTGTATTTATTATGTATTCCGTACTCAAATACGCAGACTGAATTTAAAATGTATTGTTAAATATCATGTTTACTATCAATTTTCCCTAATCATTCCCATTTTCTACTTATTAGGTTAAGATAAAAGCATGATTGTAATATTCTAAATCAAATAATTTTCAGTTAAATGCCTACGATCCAAAAAGAAGTTTCACGTACATCGTGGTATCATAAAATCACACAACTTTTTACTATATCAACTATATAACTTACAATCCTTCGATGGGTTTAATTGTGAACTTAGATTTAAATTCTCCACAACACATAAAAAAAATATATCAAGTGAGTAATAACCTGGGATAAATACTAGCGCACGAATTATTGTTCCCAATGGAAACATATAAATAAAGCTGAAAAATAATTGCCCCTGCGAGAATATGTAGGAATATAGTTAAGAAAAAACACAAAGGAATGTATTTATTGACTTAAGGACATATCTGTTTTATACAGTCAATCTTCATTTAGATCTAGTTACTATTACAAAGTCTTATAAAGTTAAATAAAATACACTTCATACAGAATTGATTATAATAAATCTTTGCCCCACATAAAGCAACATCAGACATAAGTACGAGGATATAAAGAATCCTACCATAACCGGAAGGCAGGATAAAGCGTTAAATAAATAAATACGCGAACATCTCATCTTAATTTGGCAGTCTTGTTATGTATTACTCGCCTAAAGAAAGAGGCCGTATACTACGCCGGGTTGTGGCAACCCTATGCCGTTATATCGACATGTTACACATACATTGCCGTATTTTAATTTTATATATGTAATAGGTATAAAAACAATACTAATATTTCTTTGACCAAAAAATAACATTATCTATTGTCCATTTGTTTATTTTAATATTCCAGTGTACACAGGCAATACAGTCAATACAAAAATGTATAGAAATAGGACGTCTGTTTTTTTGGCTTGGAACGAGCGACATTTCTGTATTTTATGTCACAAACTTTTAGAACACTTTTTATTTCGTGTTTTTGTCGAAACAAGTTAGTTCAGACTTTGTTTTGGGTATTTTTTTTAATACACAACCTCTTTTCATATCATACTACTGTATATTTATAATCATATATTGGAAATACGTTTCTTTACTTTTAATATTTTAATTACTATTATAGAAAAATAATTTAATGTTCTTGTAATTTTTATGATTTCATAAACATGTATTTATCATAAATAAAGGTTCCTAATAAAGATGTAGATACATTTAAAGAATATACATAAAACTGCAGACATCATTATGTTAGAATAATAGTAAAATAGAACTTATACAGTAATGTATAGCGAGATAATTTGTGACCACACTTGAGAACTTAACAAATTGGTAGACGGTAGCGAAAGTAACGTATGAAAAGCTTTGAATTATGGCCTGGAAGTTGATGGGTTAGGGAAAATGAGATGTGCCTATACCGTTGTGTGATTAAATTTCAAAGTATGAATGATGGATCGGCTGTCTGTTAGTTCGTGTTGAACAATGTACGCTCAGGATTTTACACAACACGCCGCGCCGTGCCCCCCGGGGGGTGGCAGATGGAGTGGAAACCGACCTTTCAATATCCTTCATTAATGTTATTTGCACTGAATACCTCGAAATATTGTTAAAAATATCTTTAATAATCGCTATCAAGAATATTATCCATACAAATGAATACATGCCAGAAACTTTTAGTTAAAAATACAATTAACCAAATGACAAAGGCAGCAAATATCTTATAATATTGTACTGCAAGAAGCAGCAGCTGAGATAGATCCCATATTTTATTTATTTATTTTTATTTTTACAAAAAAGGTACAATTACAGATGACAGATTGAGATTATTTGCGTAACAAAACTATTATCACATAATAAATCTGAAATCCAATTACAAATTGTACACAACATTATCAATTTTAACAATAACCACACTAGGCTACTAGTGTGATGACAAATTTAATATTAAGGATACATAACTATCATGCTAGACGTCTATGTTTCTAAAATAATCCGCCTCTTAAATTTTTTTAAGCTTTCATTGAATATGTCGTTAAGAACACAGAATTCGTTATAGTATTTGCACATTCGATACAACGGATTGTTTTTTGAAACGTTGTTATTAATTACTGATAGATTAAATAATTGATAAGTTCGTATAGAATGAGTTGGTACTCTGAAAAAGATTTGTCCGAGCAGGTCGCCACCAAAGGTACCGTTTACGATTTTGTGAAGTATACATAAGTCAGCTTCGCTGTTCTAGACTTTTGAGATTGAATTTTTGAAGTCTATCTTTGTATTCAGTGATTCTATTTCTGATACCGAGCTTACTGCATAGTATTCTTAAAAAGCGACGCTGCACGGACTCAATCATGTCTATGTGATTTTTATAGAAAGGAGACCATACTGATGAACAATATTCTAGAATGCTACGAACCAACGTAATATACAAAATGGTCCATGATTTAATAGATTTTAGTGGTTTAGCTGTACGTGTAACAAGCCCGAGCATTCTATTGGCTTTGCTTGTGATATAGTCGAGGTGTGGTTTAAATGATAATTTAAAATCAATCCATGACACCTAGATCTCGCACTATGTCAGTTCGATCAATTTTGACTCCCTCAATATTATAATTGAAAGTGAATCGAATTTTGTTTTTAGTGAACGTCATAGTTTTACATTTTTGAATAGTTAGTTCTATACCATTTTCGGTACACCAAGATTGTACAATATTGAGGTTGTTTGGAAGCTGAAAAGTGTCGTTGACTCCATAAATCTTTTGAAAAATTTTGATATCGTCGGCATATGCCAGACATTCACAATTTAATAAATCCAGGAGATCATTAATAAACTCTAAGAATAAAAGAGGACCTAGATTAGAACCTTGTGGTACACTTGATGTAACAAGAAATGGTACCGAGTCAAAACCAAAAAGTACAACCAACTGTGACCTGTTTGATAAATATTAACTTATCCATCTATAAAGGTCACCGTGGATACCTAGATGAGCCAGTTTCGCTAGAAGAACAGAGTGATTGACACGATCAAAAGCCCTTGAAAAGTCAGCATAAATGACATCGATCTGTATTTTCTCATTAAAACATTCACATAGATAAGTTATGCATTCAATTAGATTGAAGCTCGTAGAGCGTCCCGAGATAAAACCATGTTACTTTGAACTGATCTTATGTTGTAAATGATTGTAAAGATGGTCATTTACTAAACTTTCAAAAATCTTTGCAAAGCAGCTCAAGATACTTATTGGGCGGTAGTTTTCAAAATTTTTTTTATCACCTGACATATGTGAGTTATTTTGGTTATTTTCTATTGAGAAGGGAAAGTACCGTTTTTTAAAGATTTATTAAAAATTACTGTTAAGGGTTTTACTAGAGCTTCTGCACATTGACGAATAAAGATAGGCGGAATACCGTCTGGCCCAGCACTTTTTGTGATGTTAACATTTTTGAACCGGCCATAAACAGAGTGCATTGGTATATGTAACTCATATAAAGAATAATTTGAAGGAAAATAAAATTAGGTGTATAATTTACTACGGAACAGTTATCATAAACAGAAGAAAAGTAATTTGCGAAGAGATTGACAACGTCGCTACCTGTTTCAGCTACATTATTTTTACAATACATAGTATTAGGAATAAAGTTTGTTAATTTTTTACTTTTAATGTATCGCCAGAAAGCTTTATATTTGAATTTAAGTCAGCTTCAACATCTATACTAATATTATAAAGCTGAAGAGTTTGTTTGTTTGTTTGGTTGAACGCGCTACTCTCAAGAACTACCGGTCCGATTTGAAAGTTTCTTTTAGTGTTAGATAGCTCATTTATCGAGGATGGCAATAAGCTACATATCATCATGTTAGAACCAACAGGAGCTGAGCACTGATGAAGAATGTCTCAAAATCGGGCTATTTTGGAAGCTTCCGCTGCGTGTTAATGTCAGTATTATATGCGTTGCCATGGTAACGCGATAATATTCTATCGAAAATATTTTCATGGTTTATTTTGTGTTCCTATTCAAAAAATTTATTCTACGTTAGTTTTGTTCCCAATTTTTGATTTGTGATATATTACGTATTATAGAAATAAAGTGTGTGTATATAATATTAAAATAAATACTTTTTGATGAATACATACATATATCTGTGGTGCTACAAATATCAACATTTTTTTTAGTGCTGTCGATATGTCTGTTTGTTTATTTATCCGGGTAATCTCCGAAACGGTTGGACCTATTTGAACAGTTTTTTTTTTCTTAGAAATGACTACGCTATTGATATAACAAGGTCTTAACAGCTTCACCGGACTACAAGTAATATTTGAACGGGAATTTTACGGGCAAATAATTAACTAATTAGCTGTTTTATTTTAAACTAGCGGGTTCAGCAGACGTTGCCCGCTCTGATAATAAGACAGACTATACCTAAACCTAGCCCAAGAATCATTTTATATATTAGTGAAAACGACATGAAGATGTATTCTGTAGTTTTTGATCTTATCGCGAACAGAGATATAGACAGACGTGGAACAGGACTTTGTTTTATACTATGTAGTGATGAACTGTTATCCTTGCATTCGTCTCTGTGAAATTAATCAAAAATATGTTGTTCACTGTAAACATGCGCGTGTGACGTGCGCTGTACTGGACTCCAAGAATAAATATAATTGAAAGTCATATGTGTACATGTGATTTAAATTATAGCAAGGTATAATAATAATTTAATTATATCGACACTTTGGAAATATTATATCTATATAATAAAAGATTTAACACATATTGTTTAGCTTAATGTTTTCATTACTTTCTTATATAGTGTAAGTGAGCATTGAGGGTGATATATAGCAGTTTAAAGTTCCAGTTATGTGACTGATGATAAATCCCATCCCATTCGATACACTATTAGTATTCACATATATAATGTACACGTTACCTGTTACAGTAGATGATGTGCGTGTAATACTCACAAATATTTTTGAAAGAGTATTATTGTAATTTACACTAGATGTGTGATCACAATTTTAAATTTATCTAATATAATTAAAAAAACGCGTGCGAAGCCGCGGGTAACAGCTAGTTTGATATATAGGTTTTGTAACAATGTCTTGCTAAAACCTTTACTCTAGTCCGCAACGAGGAGTAAGTATCATAATCTCGTGGGTTTCTATACATTTTGTATCTTGCATGATACTTATCTTTAAGTCTGAATAACCTAATTAAGTCTTTTGAAAACCAGTTTGGGTAATGACGTTTTGTCTGCTTCATTATAGGTGTATGTTTTTCAATTATAAGGTGGATTGTGTTGTAAAATAATTGAACATAATCATCACATGCGAGGTCAATATTTTGATCCCAATCTATACTGTCAAGTTCTTTTATACAAGCGTTGTAATTAGTTTTATGAAAACAGAGCCTATCAGATATAGGATTATATTTAAGAGGCATGAGAGTGCTGTTTAGCTTAATTTCTAGTGGGGGTGGTGTATATCTGGTCGGTAGACTGGTTCTGCTGGTGTAAGCGAATGAATGTCTGGTTTATCCACAATAGCCAAGTCTAACATTCTGTTATTTTGGTTGATTACATAATTCAACTGGTGTAAGGTTGTAGTGTTGGTCAAATTGTAAAGTGACTTAGATTTATCGCAAGTATATGTCAGAGGATAGCTATTGTCCAACGACCATTTTATATCACCCAAATTAAAATCCCCGATTATACAAGTGGTAACATTAGTCGAAAACGCATTTACTATTTCATTACACTTATTAATAAACTCGTCAAAGACAACAGTTGGTATGTAATTTGGTAAGTATACAGTGCATAAATTTAACAAAACCTCTGATTTATTCTTATTTCTAACCAAAGATCTTCTAACCAATCTAATTGCCAATTATTTTTTACCAATACATCGAGATCTTTCGACAAAGCTACAAGTACACCGCCACCATGGTGCTTATTATAACGATTCAAAAAAGTTTCGTCCCGATCTCGTCGTAATACTTGATATCTACTGTCAAATATTTCTGAGGAAAATATGGTGCAATCTAATAAGGTTTCACAAAGACATATTATATCGTAATTATTACATAATATTGCATTATATAAGTCGCTTGTTTTGCTCTTCATACCACGAATGTTTTGGTAGTAAATAGAAAGAGCCATTTTGATACTACTTAGTTTTACTAAAACATTTAGACGGAAATAAATACCTATTCTAGTTATGGACGGAAACTGAAATGGAATTAAGAGTGCTCAAGTTCTTTATGAGAATGTGCTTGGAGTTAGGATCCTTTCTCATATAAATACGACCATTTCGTACCCAGACAAACTTATAACCGAGTTCTTTTGCCTTTCTTCGTGTAAGAGCGTGTAGATGCTTATTGGTAGGGGACAGGTGTTCAGCCACAAAAAGAGGTTTCTTTTCTCCCGCTAATCCTAGGATTGCTGTATTAAGCTTATTCGCATGGTTAGATTTGTTGTACCTGTGTACAGCATAATAGAATTCATCTCCACAAATTTTGTTCCGAAATTTTACCACAATAGTACGAGGCAACTTATTGTCTTTATTCTGTTTGGCTACTCTAGTACAGCTTACTATATCGTTGTCACTCAGTTTGTGGTTGAGTACCTTTGCTCATTGTTGTAAAAGAGTAAAGAGATTTTCAGTGCGCTGTCCAGGTAAACCATGGATTTCCAGGCTATTTTCTCGTGGATGTTGTTCCAAATTATTAATGCGATCTGATAATTTGTGATACCACAGCTGTCCATTTATGATTGTTTTCTTTCAATTCTTCATTATAATTAATTAGTGCTGTAATGGTATTTTTCATATCGTCGTGCATATCACTAAGGAACGTAACAGAGCTTTGAAGTTCTTGAAGGTCGGTTTTGATTATGTTGAAATCGGTTTTAAGCACTTTCGATAACATAGATGGAAGCTCAGATCTGATGGCTGTAAGCACTTCTTCTCGAATTGCGGTAACGAGATTTTCATCCACATTACTTATGTTACCGCAAGTGTTGGGGTTAGACACAAAGGATATCAAAATCCATTCGTTGTCTAGCCATGCGTATCGACGTGTTTGTGTTGTCCGTTTTAGGTTTCTTATGGAGACATGTTTGGCACTGTCAATTATTTTTAAGGTCTCTAGACACGGAGCACTTATCTGGCAAGTTAGCGCATAGTAAGTCATAAGCTTGATTGCATAAGCAGCATTTTAGTAACCGTCGGCCTTCAATTGGTTTCAAGCAGCCAGCGCAGGTACTTGTGTTTGATGCCATTACGATTAAGCGCCTACTTAAATTTACGAGCAATTTCTGTGTAGTACGCCTGACAAAATTATTTGAGCAATTATGTTATCTGCCAGAATGTGTCTATTCCAGAATTCACTATGAATTGAATAATTTATTTCGAAAAGGATTCCACTCACGGATCCACAGCATTAACTCAAGGAAATTAGACGTAATACCGTGATAATAACGTAGTGATCAATTCAAATACAGAAGTAAAAGCACGAACTTACGAGTTCCACTGTTTTTCCGTTGAACGTTACCAAAAGAAAATTGCATGAAATTCACACAATTTTTGTCATTGCACATGGAAAACTATATGTACGAGTACAACTTTTAACACTAATCACAGTGATGCGCGATTTGTGTAGTAATAATCACTTTTACTATTTATTTGAAAATAAATATAGTTATGGAAATGAAAACTCTGTCTGTGCATACGTCAAAAACGAATGTAACTTATGTTTGTAATAATATATATTATGAAAAGATAAAGCACATCGAGTTTCTTGCCGGTTCTTCTCGATAACTATGTTTATTCTCTGAACCGGTGGTAGTACTGGCATTCATAAACGCCTTCTCGTGGTCAAAATTGATTTTTTTATATCATATAGGAGACAAATG
Organism: Antheraea mylitta; assembly: GCA_014332785.1. Lineage (NCBI taxonomy): Eukaryota > Metazoa > Arthropoda > Insecta > Lepidoptera > Saturniidae > Antheraea > Antheraea mylitta. The sequence continues at coordinate 41,984 of JACEII010000126.1, read as the reverse complement.
CAAACGCAAGCACTGTTACTTCACGTCGGTTTTCTGCGAGAGGTTGGTGCTACCCCGGACGAGGCGATCCACTCATGCTGAAACCAATAATAGCTTCAGCGTGGCTCTACCACCTACTAAAGTATTATTGTTTTGATTTGATATTTATACAAAAGAACAGATATTTTGAATAATTTTACAATACATTGCAAATAATCAAAAGTTACATGAAATATATATTTATTTAATTCACTATCTTTACCCTACCAACATGTTCTTGATAATCTAACATATGTCCACGAAAACTTAGATAGACTGATGTAATAAAAAATACATAATTTTAATACCAAAAACATTCCCAAATTATTTATACCATATGTAAGTCTCAGTAAAACCAATAGAAGATTTTATGTGTTAGTTTTTACAACAGAGTGTTAATTACCATTACCTATTTAGCGGAAAGTAAGTTCAACCAGAATGTCAAAATGTTATTATAGGGTCCTATGAGCTATAATCCACTAAATAAAACGATTCTAACTATACTACCTTATCTTACTTACTTACTTATCTTACCTTATCATATAAATCTAAATACATATACAAAAGTCCAGTGTCATGATGTTTGCTCACGATAAACTCCGAAACTACTCGATCGATCTTCATAAAAGTTGACATTTATATTTATGTACCTATAACTTGTTTCAACTTGAAAGATAGAATAATCTATATTTTGATTAATGCCCTCGATATTTTTTCAATTGCAAATTAAATTATTGTCAATGTTGATTATTGTTATTTATTGTAAGTTTCATCACTCTTGAACGGATGGCGCTTTAAATTAGTTTGTTGACAGGAAAATGTAGGAACGATTGAAAATATCTCATAGATGACACTACGCAAATACTATATCTTCTTCTTCATCTACCTAGGGTTATGGCAGCCTGGTGGCAGGGTGTGCTTGATTTCCTCCACTTAACCCGGTCTTTGACATCCTTGTGTTACTCGGTTCTCCTTAATATCTGCCTACACCACGTCCAGCCAGCGTTTATTAGAGCTACCGTGCGACCTTGAGCAAATACTTAATCAGAATTTTAATTCAACACGTAATAAGTGAACTACAACGGAACGGGGCCCCCTCAGCTAGTATATAAATAAAATAACGGTGGTCTACAGTCGTGTGTATATGAAGCAAAAACTACTAAATAGATTTCTTCATTTCTAGACCCACTTCTCTTTTAAACGCGACGATTTTATACTTTAACTAATCTTTGCCCGCTTTGTTCGCATTGGTATAAACTTGACCTATCCTTCAGAAACATTTTTTTTTATAATTATGTTCTATGCCTTTTTTATATTTTTGGAAATTTGTGTACAAAATTTAACAATAATCGATTGCGAGTACTTAAAACAGTAACACAGAAACGAATTCACATTCGCATTTACAATATTAGTAAAGACAGGCATTAATTTTAAAATCAACAAGCAAAATAAAACAAAAAAATCCCTTTAGAAATGTGCAAATTCGATTAAAAACAAAATTAAAGATTACATAAATATAACAAAGTGGTTACTCAATCACTCGTTACGAAGCAGAACTAAAAAGTGCCTTTAACATCCTCGTCCCGACCCTGAGGGCTCTTCAGAGACAACCCTAGAATTATTTAAGTAAAAACTATTACAGACAATTTATTACAGCACGTTTTTTGTATGCTTATACAACTTATCGCATTATTTACATTACAAAATGGTTAATGTCCGTTAGATCTACTAAAAAAAGTTATATCAAATTGGTTACTATGTGCAATTTTATTACAAATTGGTTGGGCATTAAACATGTATTTTATTACATTTTTTTATTTAAAAATATCATTTATAATGTCGTACTCTATAAATTCAGCGATGATATAAACTTTCAATGTAAAACGGAGATAAATAAATAAAGCAACTAATAAATAATCAGACAGACAGATATACGTACAAACATGAATATAATATACTAAACAATAAGTTCATGCATATAAACTTATTAAATTTGAACGTCAAATATATATTCAGTGGCCTTTATGAAAAGAAATATGTATATGTTACGTTAAGCTACACTTAAATTAATTTTGAAATGACTAACAAAGTGCAGCTAGTACTTCTAGAGAACAGTAGTTTCAAACAGACAGATAAAGTTTGTTTATTAATTGTCTTATTGTGTACTATTTCACAGAAACATTTTCAACGTACAGACACGACAGTTTTACAGTTTTATCATAATATGGATGATATTGTAGATTCATTTTTATTATAGTAAACGATATTCTAAAGAAAACCAATGAACTTAACTGGATTTCTTTTGTGGATACCACACGTCTTATCTAGATTGATATTAGGTGGATCATTTTTGTTGTTATAATTTGTCAATACTACTTAGACCCTATAGAACAATATATCGATATAGCCTAGATAATAAAGAAGCTCATGTAATTCAATTATAGTATTATATAATTTACATACATATATAAAATGGAATGTTCTGTTGTTTCTCCGGCCTTGCTTTCGATAGCGGTGAATCGATTTTAACGAAACTTTTGCAACTAGATCGACGAGTTTATAGAATATCATATTGTCTACGTATACTTACACGTTTACATAGAAGCTAGACAGTAATAACAGAGTTTATTAAGGATAACATTTTTATATGAAAAAATGAAAGACTGCTCACAATGGATCCAAATAAAATATCTAGTTTCCATTAAACAGAAAGACTACTTTAAATTTAGTATGTTTACCGCCTTTGTTTACGTTGTAATATACTAACAGATGATATTGTTCCTAAACGATATAAACCTATAATCAATAATATATAACTTACAATTATTAGTCAAGCAAAAAAGTCCGTGACCCGATCAAGGAATTCAAACCACCGTCAAAGATATCAAAACTGGACAAAAAGGAATCAACAGCAAAACAAGCGCATTACGAAAGCTTGTTCCCATCTATAAAAGATTCATAAAAAACTTCAATACTAAAGAAAAACGACTCCTGAACAAACTATAACGCTGGAATGTACAGCGACACTAGATAAAGGTTACATCGTGTTGACATTTTTTAATAATAGAGTACGTGTTGCTTGCGTTCATTCTCTTCAAAATATTTTTTTATGGGAACAAATTGATTTATCTGATTTAATGGTAGGTACTTTTAACTTTTTCATTTGTAATTTTGCAAATATAACTTTACCAAACACATAAATAAAAAAAACCCGTACTAAATAGTTAGTTTAATTACAGAGGAATTACAAGAATTACACAATATAATTCCACCGTCTCCATTCCATCAGAGGACGACTAGATGCTGTGAGGGTTTACACCTTCACGTGGTTGATATTCCCATAATTAGTACGAAGCAATTTGCTTCCACATTCATTATGCGGACGGCTAAGGAGTGGAATTCACTCCCGCCATCTTATAACTTGGGAGTTTTCAAGAGTAGATTGAACAGGCATCTAGTGGGTAAGCGCGATACATCGTCGGCCTCATCGTCACTTACCATCAGGGGAAATTGTGGCCAAGCGCGTACCTGTTGTATATAAAAAAATACTCGTGAGTCTTCGAACTGATTCAACTATTAATTAAAATAATACACTACATTTCTGAGAACTATAACAGTGTGAAAGCTTTCATGAAAAAATAATTTGCTTATGTGTATGCTGCTGTTGTTTGCTTACTGTGGAGGGAAAATCAAGCTATTAACGATGAGCCGAGTAAGAGTATCCCTGCCACACTAAGACAGACCAATAGCACCGTTATGAGGAACGGTGTTCTCCTGTTGATAGCACGTCGCATCCTTAGTAGCAACCTTATTCACATCAGTACAAAAGAACATATTTGGGTGCAATCTTCTATAGCTATTAACGATGAGCCGAGTAAGAGTATCCCTGCCACACTAAGACAGACCAATAGCACCGTTATGAGGAACGGTGTTCTCCTGCTGATAGCACGTCGCATCCTTAGTAGCAACCTTATTCACATCAGTACAAAAGAACATATTTGGGTGCAATCTTCTATAATATGGAGATACTCTTCTACCGTTGTGCTATCTATTCCAGATCTTGATGTACACATATGGAGCAACGATTTTTGATTTTTATGCCTTGTTTTTGAACTAGGTTAATATAAATTAGTCTAGCTATTCGAAACAAAATAGACGTTTGAATTCATGGGGCTCACATATCAGTATACATATATGTCTCACGAATTCTTATATATCTGAATAGCTAGATTATACAGATTCGCGGTATCGTATCCAGGGCAACAGACCAAGCTTAGGTTTGGCCACTCTGACACCCTTGAGCTTCTTGCCAAGGGACGAAGTGCCTTAAGCGCTCGAATTTACAGTTCGATTAAAATTTTAAGGCTCGTCAGCGCAGCTCAAAAAAACACAAACCGTGATGGTAAAAAATCTTATAACGCGTAATCCTGTAATGATGTAAGCTGTACCAATTTGTATTCTACTCACACTCATCAGATTTTTCTTTTCTTTATATTTAAGTAACTCGTTTATGTAAAAAAAAAGAGTGTAAGTTCTATTTGGCATGCATCTGTAAGGGAAAGAAGAAGTTTATGGCCCTTTCCGGGAGTGTCTTCAAAACTTTAATATTACAAACGTCTGTCAAAAGTGGAAGCGGTTGGAATCGAGTTTAATCATCGTTGAAACATTTACGAAAACCTACGGGATATCATAAAACGTAACTTTTGTATCTCCCACTGTTCTAACTTAAAATATATTCTCGGCTTGTGTGCTCCGGTTTTTAAACTGTTGAAAATATTAATTGAAGAACGTTTCCATTTCTTTATCTGTTAACTATATATATATGTATGTTTTACTGTATTATTGATTACCTCATTTCGTATTTTTTTAATCAGGAAAAGAGATGTCAGTGTTATTCAATCTTGTTCTTTTATGAGTTTTTGATGGGATTTTGGAATGTCATGTAGTGGATTTTATACTTTATTCATAACCTTGTGTTATTTGTCTTGTGATATTTTATAAGATTGTTGCGCTTTACTTAATATAGTTTGGTTTTTATGCACAAGTGAAGTGGATGGGAAATAATACATCGGACCATGGATTCTGACTTGGTACAAACGTTCCCTCAAAAGTGCTAACAAGAGGTCAAACATCTCGCTAGAACATTGTTTATCAAAAATGAAATTTTAAAAAATGTGTTTAGGTTGTTATAGGTATAGTTTGTCTTCGATGGTTTATAATCACAGCGATGCTCATGCAAGCGTGTAGGGTAAGAGTTGCTCGTCGTGCATATATATTACAACACATGTCATAGCAGTTAGTTGAATCAGGACTTCTTAAATTAGCACCGTGACTCAAAAACGAATAAACAATTAAGAAATAGTAAGATGTAATGTAATGTAGTAAATGTAATGTAATTTAATGTAGTAAATGTAATGTAATAGTAAGATGACAATACTGTCTATCTAAATCTATTCTAATATTATTAAGAGGTAAAGATTGTGACGTTGTGGGTTATAGGCTATATTATATAACACTTTCCATAATGATACGCTAATAGTTTTGCGTTCCGAGATCAGCTAGTATATATCCAAAGCAAGCGGAAGAAGTCTGTTTCTATCGGCAGAGATATCATTACAATTCCATCATAATGACTCATTTTTAGGCTGTCGCTTTTCGGAATTTGCTGGTGTATACAGCAGAGAGGCTTGTAAGTCGGTATGGTGTGGGCTATGAATTACCATCTAATTTACCATCAAGTACAATGTCATTACTATGCCGTATTACTTTTTAATACTTTATGGATTTTAGCGATTGACTACTGTTCATCTCATCTGTTGAATGACGATCTAATCTAAGATGGTAAGCACGCTAAACCTAGAGAAAGCTGGCTCTTAAGTACAGGTGCAGATACATACCAATACGTGCTTCGCCCCACATTTTTCTTGAGGATGGTAACTGGCCAGATGGATTTAGAAAAAGCCTTACCACTACAACTACTGACAAGGTGTCCGAACACACTACCATCTAAGCCATTATCGTTAGAAAATTTCCGGTACCCTCCCACGAACGCTCTGATTATTAATTTAACTCCCTGCTGAGATGTTTCCTTAGGACTACAGAATAGGATTCTTCAAGAGGAAAATAAATAGGATTGAAGAGTCGGCAACCCGCATGTGACACCACTGTTGCAACCGTCCATAGGCTTCAATGAATGCTTGACATTAGACGGCCTGCATGCTTGTCTGGTACCATTGTGGTATAAAAAAGGTATAGTCAAATTCGTAAAAATCATGTATAAAACTTCGAAGTAAATATATAATACAAAACATTCGATTCTTATAACTGCGGTCGGTAAATTGTAGTAAATAATTAAAAAGATCATCAGGCCACACAACCGCGGCACTAAAACCCAAATACCACGAAGTTAATGTAAAGAAAATAACCCTGCCTTCCGTCTCAGAAAATTGCCTACTTCAGTTGATTAGTTCCTATGTGTAATTGATTAACGACGTCCTTATAGATTACTTCGTCAATAATTGAAGCAACCTTTTCAATCTCTAAATGTCATGAAAGACAGACCTTTAAAAAATCAATACACCGATATAGCATAACATTTATTTTTATGAAAATTATAAACCATTACAACTATTGGTCGGGACGAGATACGAGATAAAATGGCGTTCATATAAAGGTATGACATCATCTCTAGTGACATCACGATTATAATTTGATAGATCAATCCTTCAGGACCAATAGAGTAAAAACGTTAGCTGATACATAAATACAACACTGAATATAGATACGACGAATTATCTGTCAGCGTGACTAGCCCAACTGTCTGAGCGAGGATGTCCACTGTTTCGTCGTTGTGGTTTAAGGAATTCAGCCGAAAACCAATATTAATCAGGATACCTAAACAGTTGATAGCTCTAACCAATGGTGTTTCAGATCTGGATAAATAGTATAGTATAGTTGCTAGGCAATATTAACTCCCCCGATAGAATTAATAGTACGGACGTAGGTCATTAGTAACTCTCTCATTATAGGCAATAGTACGGATCAATATCAATTCATATATACAAAGTATGCATAAGTATGTAGTGATTAAACAAACTAGTACCTAATTAATATTATAACACTTATAAGTCAAAATAAGCCATATATCAAATATTATAAACTTAAAACATTGTGTCACAGTTAAAAATATACATTTGAAGCAAATTTCATGTATTACTTACAATTTATATTACATCAACATTTGTCTTAGCTCTTCAATCACTTTTAAAAATGTCAATATAACAACAAAAATGAACACTCAGAATATAACGCCATTATTATGTTTGATTTCGTGTCTGGGGCTTAATATAAGGTAATATTTGAGAATGCATTTCAGTATAATAACATTATAAGCGTATATTTACATGAGATTCAATAAAGTTCACTGATCATACAAACATTATTGTAATATGTTTGAACATGTCCGTCAGAACAAACATGGCGCGCGTGCCGTCGGCTGAATTATTTAATTTATCATAACAAATTCACTAATATCGTGATAATATTGTTGTGGTTTACCGATACATAGTATTTTCTGATGATCTTTTGATTAATGACTTTATTATTGCCTAACATTATTGATGTAATTTATACATTTAAATAAAATTTATAATAACAGATTACATAACAATTTACATAATGGAGTTTGGGCGGGATTTTAGTCTATCATGTAGTGTGTTTTATATTTTATTCATAATCTTATGTTGTTTGACTCTATATTTTGTAAATGTGGTAGTGTTTTACATAATATAGTTAATTTATTGTGCATAAGTGAAGTAAATGGAAAATAATACCACGTAGCATAAAATTCTGAGACGCCACAAAAACTCCCAGGAAGGTTCTAACAAGGGATCCACCATTTTGTTAGAATATTGGCTCACTCGACGCTTGATATTGAAATGACCGCACGACGCTTGTTATATTATTAACTACGCGACAATGGTGGTAATAATCTGAAAGATTGAATGCCAAAAATAAAGTTAAAAAAAATTATTATATAATGCAATCATTATTAAAGGATAATCATCTTTACCAAACATTTTCAAAAATCAATGGAGTTTACGTCTTAGATACAGTCTCAAGACTATTACAGACGTCAACGTGATCTTAAATTGACACCGTCAGTTATATATTAATTATGTCAATAATATATGTAAAACTTATTGGACAATAAATTATCTAACCTATTTATCCCGGCCAATTTCCAAATTTACTGAACTTATTTTTATTATGAGATTTTTAAAGGCAAATAGAAAACTTTCAGAGTATTACTTAGATTACATGTAACTATACTTTACCGTAGAAGAAAGGTTGTAACGATAAAATATCATAGAAATAAGTATATTCTGTAAAAGGGTTATAAGGGTTGCATCTATCTTTACGTAGACGTAAAGCGTCGTTTTTAAGGTGGTAGAGCCACGCCGAAGCTATTATTAGTTTTAGAATGAATGGGTCGGGTCGTCCGGGGTAGTACCACTCTCTCACAGAAAACCGACATGAAGTAACAGTGCTTGCATTGTTGCGTTTCGTTCGGTCAGGGAGACCGTCGAAGGCCCATTTCCCATCCTCTCCCTTCCCTTCTTCTCTCCCCCTTCTCCTATCCCCATCGCATATTTGCCCCATCCCCCAAAACACAGGCTGGCAACGTACTTACGACTCCCCCGGTGTTGCTAGTATCTATGGACAGCGGTGATCGCTTAACATCAGGTGACCCGCCTGTTCGCTTGCCTCCTATACAACATTAAAAAAAATTCCGATAGTACCCCAGTGTATGACTACAATGCATTCCTATAGGTGCATTTTTGCAACCCTAGATAAAATTTTATGACGATATACGCAGATGCGAGAGAAGCATAAAATAAATCACCATACACACTCAAAAACATCAGTGAGCAAGTTCGAACGAATCACGTCACAAAAAATTTAAAAACTAAGTTACCAAATACTACATTCCTAAGTTTCATCGAAATTTAAGACTACCGTAACCCAGTAAGTATAATTTAAGTCTATTGGGTCATGTTAGACTGTCAGAAAATTCATTTGAACACGCGTAATCGACCTTTAATGTTTTAGTACAGGATCTACCCATCTAAATCAAGCCTAAGGAGAACCTCCATCCATCAGCCGAATGTGCCCAAGCAAGCTCAAGCAAGCTCTCGTCCTAATTAAGGTAAAGCTTCAAATATTCTGTAGGCTTTCACAGTAATTTTCTCATGTCGATTAAGATGCGAATAGATGTCTCTATCCGGCTGCGGAATGTGTTGAAATGTATATTGTTAGACAGTCGTCAATAAAAGTGTTAAAATTGTAATATTTTTTATTTATAAACAAAATTTAACAATAATTATAAAATTACTGATCAATACCAACTTTTTTGTATTATTAAAAACGAAGAGGTAATGTTACATTGTTCATTCTCCACTCCTTTTCTGTCGTATACTTATTGGTGACTTACTTAACTACGTAACATGTTCTCGTAATGGTTAGGTTTGAGACATAATGTGCTGGTGAAGATATTTTGAAGAGTTGTACTTTGGTGAACTTGGTGCTCACTGCTGAAGAATACAAGATCAGTGCGCGATATTTAAATTCCCTACTTTTGTCATACACTTCGACATCTTTGGCAATCTTAAGTATATATTCTATTGAGAAAGTTTACATGCTATACATTTTACTATAATATGCCACTAGATAGCGCTATATCAGTTTATATATTGTTAAATTGTTCTTTATTTCAATTCATATGCCTATTTGAATAAAAGAGATTAGTCCTCAATGGACCTACAAAGTGTTCCGATAACAGCGCTTGAGAACCAATCCTCTTCTAGGTTTAGTATAGTTAGCATCTTAAAACACATCTTCATATAACATCAGGTAAGAGTGCGGTCACAAACCGATTAAATGAATAGATTGTCAATAGGTTAACCAACCTTTTTTTTTTTTTGGAACAAAGTTCCTTAACGCGACTTACGAGAAGTGCAATTTAGTAGAAATTGTTACATCACTAACATTTTGTATACGCGTGTGTGCGTGTGTGCGGGTGTTTGCGTGTGTGTGTTGAACCTACTACAAGCAAATGAGCACACGAGCAAGTGAGTACGTAGTCGGGTGAGCAACTCTCTCTTTCTCTGCCCCTGTCTCTTTTTATGATATAACCTCAAAACACAGTTGTACAGCCACGTGTAAATTTCGTGAAAACGTATTTGTATTTTTGTGTTAGATACGTAATATTTTATTATTGCAATTAAGTTTTGAAAAATGGAAACTGCAGCCAATATCCATGTTATACAAATTTAGAAAAGTAAATTGATAAAATTTAAAACTTAATATTTACCGTTTACATTTGTTTATTGTACATATGGAATTTGAGTGTTTTTCATTTAGTAATTATCTTCATATACCGTATAATTTGCTATCTAGTATATATTTTTTCTGAGATGTTGAATGAAATTTTCTGATGTAATACGTTCCTTTAGATTATTTGCCTTCACAAGATAATATAAAACAGATATAGAAATATACATATTGCAATTCCAATTACATTTGGAGTTGAAGAAAAAACGTAAGGAACTTCGTTCCTGGAGTTCCGATTGGGCATTCAACCAGAGCGGTTGTCTGCTTTGCAGCTCGCATCGATTTCGATATTCGTGATTTAGTGACGTCAGTTATTGCTTCGCGAGTGCTCGTTCTCATTGTTCCGATCGGGCACACCTGCACGCACACCTGTGCCACAGCTGCGTTCTGTTTCCTAGAACTGAGTGAGACCCTTCCTTTCTATTTATTTATTGCTTTAATTGTTTCTTGATATATTTATTTGTTTACTCTTTTTTTTAACCTATTTGTTTACATATTTCTCTAACTCTTCATTTGTTTCTTAATATATTTATTTACCTTTTGTTTACTTATATAGTTTTATGTTATTTTTCCCCTGTCTCGCTCACGTATATATTTACATTTTTACCTATTTTGTTCCGTTTTAAATAGCTCTTTTGATCCGGACTCGGGATAGTCTCGTAGTTTTTTGTTTGGCGTACCCCCCTGCCTTCAAGGCAGGGAGGTTGCTTCGCGTTCCCCTCAGGCCACGGAATGGCCCAAAATAATACTTTCACAGGACTCCGTGACGATTTACTAGCCATTGGCGTCGACAAAAATGCCGTCGACGCCATTCTTGCGCGACATTGTTTTCCGTCCATGAAGGACGCTCAATATGTGCCACGTGTTGCTACCGCAAACTCTTTCGCGACCCTCTCGTTACAGTCTCTGTCGAACAACATCGATATGGGCCTGTTAGAAGCTCCCATACCGAGCTCCAGCTCGGAGACCGGCTCCGATATGGAGCTCGACGTAGCGGCGTCCGCCGTGCCGCCCGCGACCTCCGAGTCACCCGCGATTCTCACAACTTCCGCGATTGAAGATGACGATGACGGTTACAAAACCGTTACGTATAATAAACGTTTGCACTGCGGTTCACACTCTTCCGATTCCAACTCGGGCTCCAGAAGCCTGACGGAAAAACTCCCTTGCATAGAGAGTAAGGTAGACGGCGCCCGGGTGCCTAACGAGGCTACGTCACTAAGCGTGAGGTCACGCTCGGGTAGAACCAGCCCTATCCCCGCCCCGTCCACGTCCACGCCTACTCCGCTCACCCAGCCTAACGCTGTCGACTCCGCAGCGTCGGCTAAAAAGCACCGCCCGCCGCCCCCAATCACGATCTAAGACAAATCGCAGTGGATGTTCATATCCACCGAACTCAAAAAACTAGGTATACATTACACGTCTGCCCTCAACACCCAAGCAGGCATCCAAGTTAAGGTAACCAGCACCGACCATCACCGTAAACTAACCGATTTCCTCCATAGGCAGAAGATAGGATATTTTACGTATGCAATAGAGGAGGAGCGTCTCCTCCGTGTAGTACTCAGACGCATCCCGGTCGAGATCTCAACTGAGGAGGTTTTAGAGTCCCTTAAGGACAAAAATTTCCCCGTCCGGGAGGTACACCGCATGTACCACCCGCATACAAAGGTCAAATTCAACTTAGTGTTGGTCATTCTTGACCGCACTAAGGAAGGCAAGGACATTTTTAACGTCACGTCCGTGTGCGGTCTCACAGGCGCATCCGTAGAGCCCCCGCGTAAGTCTTACGCGCCCTCGCAGTATCACAACTGCCAGGGTTACGGTCACTCAGCTAGAAACTGCCACCTGCGCCCCAGGTGTGTAAAATGTCTGGGGGATCACTCCACTAGGGAGTGCTCGCGTACCCCGACCTCAGCAGACCCTCCGAGCTGTGTTCTGTGCGGGAACGCCGGTCATCCCGCGAATTATCGCGGCGGTTCCCGCGCCCCGCGCACGCAACGCCCTTGGCAAGCGAGATAGGTGGTCAGAGCTCCTATCGCCGCCACTTGCCCTCCGCCTCCGCCACTCATGTCTGTGGAGACATTCCCCGGCCTGCCGGGAGCCACCCTCTGTGCCGCACGCGCCGCAATCCGAGCGGGCCCCTCTGGCCCCTGGGCTCCCAAACGTCAGCCCCAGGCTCCGAAACCTCAGGCTCAGCCTCCGCAGGCGAAGCCTATTCAATACGACCGCCTCAGCACCTTTTCTTTCGACGGCGTTGACTGGATTAGCCATTTAATGGTCGTGCACAACGTAGTAGACGTCTTACCTTTTGCCGAGCTTCTCGTGACGAAGAGAAGTCAGGATATGCTTAAAGCGTTCGCGCATTTCCCGGCTCTTGCTAGAACAATCAACGAACTCGCCCGTGCTCATTATAACAAATTGGTATAAAAATGTTTGCGGTAATGAATAGGGTTAAACCGCGCGGTCTATCTCTTTCATTTTTTAAAGCTAGGAATCTCTCAACACAGCGCGATCTAGTAGCTGCCTTCTTGCGCTATAAACAAATAGATATTTTCCTCGTACAGGAAACGTTATTAAAACCGAAAATGCGTAGCCCGCGAATCGCGAATTATAATATAATTCGAAATGACCGTACCACCCGCGGAGGTGGCACCCTAATCTATTTTAAGCGCTCCTTATATTGTTTGCCAGTAGATCCACCCGCTCTATCCAATATGGAAGTGTCAGTGTGCAGACTAGGGATGACCGGACATCCGTCCGTCATAATAGTATCCGCGTATCTCTCGCCGAATAAAGAGTTATTAAAATCCGACTTAGAAGCATTGTTCGAATTAGGAGACTCCGTCATTATAGCGAGGGACCTCAACAGCGGGAACGTCATCTGGAACAGTCCAACTACTTCTCGTAATGGGAAGATACTGGACAGACTAGGCAACGATCTAGCTTTTGACGTCATAGCCCCTCCGGAACCCACTCACTATCAAGATAACTGTCGTCCGACAGTGTTAGACGTAAAAATGTCACGCTTCGGTTACGACTCATACAAGTCGTACACGAACTTGACTCAGATCACCGCCCAGTAATATTGCTATTAGGATCGTGCTCGGATGCCACCCCTCCGTCGGTCAGGATGGCCGATTACGCGAAACTCGCGCGTTATTTTAAAGATAATCCGACGTCTCTAAGTTTAGACAGGATCCCGGACGTGTTGGTGTCGAAAGCCGACGCGGATCTGGCTATCGATTCCCTGGTCGACTATCTTCAGACCGCTGTCAGGGAGACCTCAAAAGAGGTACAAGCGGTGAACGATCGCCGCTTTATACTCCCGGACGACGTAAGAAAGTTGATCACGGAAAAGAACGCCGCGACTCGAGCTCACGACACTTATCCGTCTGTAGAGAATCGCGATCGGTTACGATTATTACGAAAGAAGGTTAGGACTCGTATTTCTGGGATCCGGGCCGACAGATGGGATAGGCTCCTGGAGGACATCCGGCTATCCCACCTGGCGTACTCTCGATAGAGGCCCCGGGTTGCCTCCCGCGTTCGATAGCATAGACAAGGCGGAGTGTCTCGCCGCGAGTTTAGAGAAACAATGTTCACCGAACACAGCAAACACATTTTGGATCGATCGAGACCTCGGTAGAGCACGCGTTAGCGTCCCCGCCGACTGATACACTAACTTCTATCACTTTTGATGAAGTATCGGATGCCATCAAGCGTCTAAAGCTTAGGAATTCCCCAGGTCCCGATGGGATCAGGAACGAAGTACTCAGACTCCTTCCTGTTCGCATCATAGCTTTATTGGTCTGCATCTTCAATGCGGCCATGTTTCAGGGCCACTTTCCAGCCGCCTGGAAGAAGCCTGGCAAAAAAGCTACGCTTCCCGATAGCTATCGCCCGATTAGCCTGTTAGATACATTAGGTAAATTATACGAGCGGTTCCTTCTGAACCGTCTCCAGGTTTCTATTACAAATTTAAAATTAATACCACCTGAGCAGTTCGGATTTCGTGCCGAACACTCTTGCACGAATCAAGTACACCGCCTCACGGAGTACATTTTCTCTTAATTTAATGCTGAGCCGAAACGTAAACCGAAACGCACAATTGCAGTCTTCTTTGATGTCTCCAAAGCCTTCGATAAGGTTTGGCATGGAGGGCTTATCCATAAATTATGTAAATTTCACATGCCTGATAAGTTAATTCATATTATCCGCGATTATCTCACTGATAGGACTTTCCGTTTTAAAGTAGATGGGGAACTATCCCCGCCCCGCCCTATATGCTCAGGTGTGCCACAGGGCTCCATACTCGCGCCCTCACTATTCAACCTGTACATCAGCGATCTACCGCAGTCTCCGGGGGTCGAGGTAGGTTGTTATGCTGACGATACAGTTATTTACACTTCCAGCTGGCGGTCGGACTTTCTTAGGAAGCGCATCGAAAAGGCCGTTTGCACACTCGGTGAATGGTTTCGTCGATGGCGGATAGAAGTTAATCCTGACAAGAGTGCCGCGATACTTTTCGACCCTTTGCGACGTAGTAATAACCTTGAGCCCATCAGGCTATATGAAGCCGATATACCGTGGGCCGGCGAGGTCAAATATCTCGGTGTTACATTAGATAAACATTTAAAGTTCGAGTCACATATAGATAGAGTGCGAAACAAAGCCACTATGGTCTTGGGTCGCCTCCATCCTTTGCTTTGGTATAAGAGTAAGATGTCCCTCAGACACAAGCTCACCTTGTATAAGACATGTATCCGTCCCGTGATGACATATAGCAGTCCCGTTTTTGCATATATGTCGAAAGATAATTTTCAAAAGTTACAGGTTCTCCAGAACCGCGTTCTACGTAAAGTTACCGGTGCCCCATGGTACATCAGGAATAAGGATCTTCACAAGGATCTGGAGATGCCTTCTATCTGGGCTTACGTTAAATCCCTTACTAGTAGTTACTTCGAAAAAGCCGCGAATCATCTCAGTCCGTTAGTGGTATCCGCTACAAAATACGAAACCGTACCTAGCGCTGCTCGCTACAAAACACGCCCGCGACATATTTTTACCAATCCTCCCGATGAAATAACGGCAGCGAACGATCAGTACCAGCCTGTCCCTCCAAACAGAGCGTGTTCACGCCCACGCACGCGTAACCACAGATCACGCCGCCGTGGTCTGGGGGTAAATTTCGCTCCCGCACACCAGATTAGGCCCCTCTCGGCAGCGACTCAAGCCTAGGTCCGTTCCCTCGGTGTGGAGCCCTTGAGTGCGCTGGTCGCGCGATACAGTGACACAAAAATTTACATCACTGCTACAACACTATACGATCACCTCTACACACGTGCACGCCTACCTACACGCTTACACATGGAAGTGGAAGGGTTTTATTTTTTCCCTTATCGAACTGAAAAAACTCTAATTTTCCGAAAAAAAAAAATATATGGAGGGGTTGTTGAGGCGTGTATGCTTGGTACACATATGCGTCTCAACAACTCAAACATATATGAATAGTTAGCTAGGTTGGCTAAGTTAGGTCGCGAGTTTGCATGTAACAGGCAACAGCCAAGCCGAGGTATGCCGTGCACCCTTGAGCTAGTTGCCCAAATAAAATCGGCTGAGTGCCTTAAGCGCTCGCCTTAGTAGTTCGGTGAAGCTGTTAAGACCTTGCTAGGTCAATAGCGTAGTAAGTTCGAAAAAAAAAATTCGTTCCTGACGCGGGTCTCCTGACCGCAAAATTTTTTTCAACTAGAAACATATAAAATGTTAAAAAATATTTATTTTAGTAGTATACGCTTTCATGCCATCTATGTAATACGTACAAACTTACACGTAAATAGTATTAAAATAACAGAAAAATCATTTCGTCGCTTAATATGTCAGATGAGATCTTGATGGCGTGAAAATTATACGAAACAACGTCAGAGACAATGAATTGGCAAACGCAACGCGTGTCGGCCCCGGACAGGGCGCGCCGATTCGAGGACCGATAAAATGGGCCATCACCGGTTCTCATTGAGATGGAAACGTCATATCAAAACGTTTTAGAATTATATGATTAGAAAACCGTACATCGTTTTGATCAAAACATTTATTTTCGATTTTCTTTAATAAAAAAAATATATCTTCTACTACCAGCTACTACTAAGTTGAGAGTCAATCACCGAACATCCATGGGTGTATTCTATCAGCTGTACTTAAAACTCTTTTTTCTTCTAGGCTTAGCTTGTTACCGACCACATCGTTTATAATATTAGAAATTATTAAAAAAATCTCCTGTTATATTTCATAATACCAAAGTCCTGGAAAATTTCCAAATCAGGTTATTAGCGTAAGTATTGCAACACGTGCGGAACGCTCGTAGCTACTCTAGTGCTTAATATTATTATATTTAATATAATTATTATAACGTAAAGAATCTTTTCTGATATTATTTATTACTTGTTCTTTCTCACATACAACTGCCATGGCTACTTATAAAGACCCCGAGCAAAACGTACTTACATTATGCCCTAATGACCACGAAATTATTTATTTTAATAAGTAATCCACGTAAACATAAACACGTAGATTAAATGCAATTATTATAAACTTTTAGCGTGGGTTTATATTTTATTCCCCTTCGATGACACGCGTTCTACACAATTATAATAAAACACCAGCAAGAAATTATAACGTATGTACTACATTAAAGACGACAGATTACACACACCGAGAATGCAAATCATTTCAAGTACCGCGAATAGCCACGGACGTCGCTGATTGGCTGCTCGGGATATCACGCGTTCTATGGGAGCGTTCAGAAATGCATCGTGCTACATCCGCCTCCTCCGATTCACGAAAAGACGAAGGAGGGAATCGGCAAAACAAAAAAGCACGATAATCTTAATGGACTACCTGCCGAGAGACTTTACGCGGGCGACCTCTTAAGCGACGAGGTTGTATCGGTTGCAGCGTACTAGCTCTCTCCGATACCAACGCGGTAAACTCGGACGTGTGGAAACGACCTAACACTTGACCTTGAATATCAACAACCTCATAGGTGGTCGGGATTACAACCCTTTAAATAGTGTAAGGTCCATCCCTCAGAAGCATCAGCTTCCGAGTGCGATACCTTGAGGCATCACTAAGTGCATGCGTATTTAAAAGAATTGTGTCACCAACCTGAAAGCTAGGCGACGGGCGAAGAGACGCGTCAGCATACTCCTTTCGCAGGTCCTGCTGTCTTTCAACTTGGTCTCGTACTTCCTATAGTGAAGTCACAAACTTCTAAAGATAGGGTGTCACCTGAGGAACGAAGGTCTCCTTGGTAAGAATAGCACGCAGATCGTGATGTACGTCAAAAGGTGTGCGTAAGTTACGTCCAAACGTCATATAAACAGTTGAGAGACTACTGGTAGCACACGTAGCCGTGTTGAGTGAGAAGCGAATCTTGGGCAGGCACATGGCCCAGGTGCGGTGCTCATTCTGAACCAAAATGGACAGCTGTGTCTTAAGATGCCGGTTTTTTCTCTCAGCTAGATTAGCTTGAGGATGATAGAGTGGTACTAAATTCTGCTTAATCCGGAATAGGTACATGCACTGTTGCATAGCTGCAGAAATACACTGTACGCCATTGTCTAATGTAATTATTCGTGGAAATCCATAACGTAGAAAATATTTATCGATTAAAAGCTTTGCGCAAACTTCGGCGGTAGCTTCCTGAAGAGCATATAACTCCACCCAACGAGTGAAAGTGTTTTCCACAAGAAGAATCCATTTCTTGCCTGTTTCTGCTTCAGGTAAAGGTCCAAAAAGGTCGACAGCAAGCACTTCACTCCGTTGCTGCAGAACTGGCGTCTATAGTAATCCAGCGGGCTTAAGGTTACTGTATTTGTACATCTCTCTCTTAATAGCATACAGAAGATCTTCGATGACAGGCACAGGATAAGAATCACTGTTAGTAATAACACCATCTCTCTTCGACACCAATATGGCTGGAGCAGCCCAAGCGAATTCACATTCCTTTATTATCCCTTCCTTCAGCCTTTTATTAATTTTAGCTTCCATGGTTACCTTCTTAGCATGAGTGAGGCGATAAGGTGGAAGAGCCACAGGTGAGTGATCTCCTCTATTAATGTGATGCTCAGCATATGAGCTAGGCCCTCCTCCTGGCTTGAAGATATGTTCATTGCTCTGGAGAAGTTTTACGAGCTCTTGACGTTGATGACCGGTGAGCATTGAATCCTCATCGTCCCTTAACAGGATGGAAGACACGACTACTGGATGAATTTGCACTGGTTCCCTGTCCTCGTACTCAATCGGGTAAATAAGACTGCTCCCTGAAAAATGCCAGGAAGACGAAGGAAAGTCTATGATCATACCAGACGCATGCAGAAATTCAATACCCTGAAGGGTCTCGTTATTATTCGCCTCAGGGAAAACAACGAAATCTAACTTAATAGTTTTGTTTGGCGTAATAGTAACATCCACGGAGTATACCAAGATCTCACGTGACTGGACAACTCCATCAGCAAGCTTGACATGTACCTCTTTCGTTTTGAAAGAAAGCTGCTTCTGTTTAAAAATATTATAAAGACTGTAGTCTGCTATCAAACATTTCGCAGCAGTATCAATTAAAGCACGATCCCGTAAACCAAGAATTTTAATACTCAGGGTTGGCCGCAAATTATTTTTATTCGTGATCATCATTTGCATATCAACGAGAAATAAAGTAGGATTGTGTTCACCAGGATGGACAGCAGAATGACACGCTTGTTCAGTACCAAGCGCGGCCGAAGACACTACTGTAGGCACGTCGGTATAGTCAGATACAAGACGCTGGGAAGACAGGCGTACATGCTCCCGATCAAATGATTTATAACACGTAGAAGAAACAGGTTCATTAACTCTGTAAGGTAAAACGTCATAAGTACTTTCCCTATTGAACAACCTATTACAGCTATCATCTTGCTGTATTTCAAGGTCATGCGCAAGATTGTTTCCACAACGATTATAAATATTATTGTTTCATTCTTTGTCGTACGTTTTCAAATAAGGAAATTTCATACCCGTACATGTAGTGCATTTAGATCGAACGACTCCCTTCATGCCACATCCATAACAATAAACCGATTGCGATGTTACATTATTATTATTATTTCTAACGCGATTAGCTTTAACACATTCATCACGAAAATGACCATACACTTTACAGTAAACACAGCGCACGCGCGGTTTCGAACGTTTTGTTTGTTCTGTTGTCCTCAGTAATAGCGACGATGTAGATTTAGCGGAAGGCCGCCCTCTAGTAGTGGAACGCCGCAAATACGCAGCGCCAGCATCGATGGCGTCGATAAACTCGGTGGTGACCTTGATTGTCGCGGAAGATAATGTGCACTCGTCGTACACAGAGCTGTATACTTCATTGCACGATTCCTCGATATTTCACGCTATACGTAACATCTACTCGAACATTCTGAATTGTTCTCTATGTAGGTGCTTTCGCACGCGACGATGAAGTAGACCATACACCATATCAAGTTGTACCTTTATGGTTAAATCCTTTGGTGGTATTTTAGATAGTAATGCACGATATTTCGCGGCGAATAAATCAGTGTTTTCTTCACCTTGACGGTATTGAAATAGTTCAATATAAATTCGGTGCGGAGGTCTGCTATCATACGTACTTTGTAAAAGTTTAATGGCATCTGACCACGTAGTAATTTCTTTTCGTAATCCCTGCCACCAGAGGGCAGCATTATGTGTTAATAGCAATGAGAGGCCTCGTAGCGCATTTTCGTTATCTACGTTGGCGCATTCCTTAAAACTCTGAATTGCATCGATGAATACGTCCACAGATTCGTCGGCATGATCGCCATAGCGAGCGGTGCATAACGTAAAAGAGTCAGGGCCGACGCATGACGCAGGCAGCGGTGCAGGTGTAGACAATGAATAACCAGGCTGACGATCCAGAACCGTTTGTAAAAGACGCTCAAACGCTTCAGTCTGAGATCGCTGCATAGCCGCCATCATGGCGGTTACTTGGTAGGTCAAATACGACACATCGTCGATGTCGTCGAAAATTTCTTCTTCTTGATGTCGAGAACGCGGCATAATAACTATCGGCACAACGTTGGGCAACCAATTTAGCGTGGGTTTATATTTTATTCTCCTTCGATGGCACTCGTTCTACACAATTATAATAAACCACCAGCAAGAAATTATAACGTATGTACTACATTAAAGACGACAGATTACACACACCGAGAATGCAAGTCATTTCGAGTACCGCGAGTAGCCACGGACGTCGCTGATTGGCTGCTCGGGATATCACGCGATCTATGGGAGCGTTCAGAAATGCATCGTGCTACACACTTAATTTAAAAACATAAAATTATTTTTGTGTGCGTGTTCCAGGGGATCCGAGAATGGTTTAGATTCACAATTGGACTCAATAAGTAGCGTTGGGGCTGGATAATAAGCTCTTTTTACTATATATTATTTTAATTAGAATAATAATGACAGAATAGAGTTTACTATAAAAGAGAAAAACTAAATATTAATAGTAACTATTTTACAATGCACGTACTGCGTATTATTTGACGTATCCTCTGTGATCTCTAAGCACACGTACAAAAGAGTCGAGAGTTTCCATATAGACGGAGCAAGACGGCATAGAAGAGCGTCATATCGGTTTGCGTGACGGCATATGAGTCGATTTTACTGCCGAGGCATATCAATACATGTATCACATTATTAATAAAATATATATGAAAATAACTTTACGATACAAAAAAATACATAACAAACCGCGAGAGGCTCTAAATATTTTTTGCTCCAATCGGTAACGCTAATCAAAAATAACTTATATTGACTTTCATTTGAATCTACTGATTTGTTTATATTCGCATACGTACACGGAGCTGACGAGTTCTCTTAGATGTTACTTGCCGGTTTATTTCCATATTTTTTCCAAGGATGCTGTTAATTACTACTTCCGCGAAAAAGATTTTATATTAGACATTAATGTAAATAAAATAGTCATTTCTGACTTTAATATGTTATTTACATTGATTAATTTTTATTAAACGGACTTGTATTTCTTCTTCTCAGTATATAAGATTTTACTCTTTTACTGCATCGCTAAAAATTAACTAGTGCGTATCCAACTTCGGTAGAGGTTAATAGGCCAGAATGACAGTCACAACCTCACTGAAGTTATTTTGTTGTGTAACAATAAAAAAAATCAGCTAGCCATACTCATATGTTCAAATAGTTGAAAAAATAAATAAACGTTATATACGACCATATAGTAAATCAAAACACGCATTTTTCTTACTCGTGAAAAACTTTTGATAATATGCAAAAAATAATGATTTAAAATGTTATTCTGATAATAGATTTGAAATCACTTTTGTTACCGACTATACCGCGAACAAGAACCTCCACTACATTATAATAATCGATGGTGTCACTTACAAGCTTATGAATATTTTACATTAGTGTGGTGGCGTGTGCGCACTGCCGCCCCGCGCTCCACGTCGCCCCGCCCACCCACAGACGCGACGTCACACCGCCCTCCCACACTTATGTCCGCAATGAATCGTTTCGGAGCAATTTCGCGCGAATAATGTCTCCCCATAATGTACGCGTACTAATTACTCGTCTCGTTATGATTTATCAATTAAACGCTTTAATGGTAAACTAATTCTGACACCTGGTTTTAGATGCTGTCGTCTCCTCGTGTACAACATTTTATTAAGATTAATTAAAAGTATTTGCTTTACGATTTATTAAAAAGATATTATTTACGGTTCTTATAACTCATCCATTTTTATACATCGTCATGCGTTTTCATATTTTAAAGTTTAGTCAACATTTGTTGTCAATATTTTTTATTTATTTTTACAATTTTTTGAATTATATCTGACAGAAGTCCTCAAACTGATGAAAGATATGTGCTTTTGGTATATAGAATTTCATAAAATACAGTCAAGCCGTTTTTGTGTATAATTCAGACAGATGGCCGACAACTTTTAATATCATATTTCTAATTTATATACTTTACAATTAATATATATGTAAAAAGGTGGAAAATAAAATTAGTGCTATAGACATGACTATAGATTTATTAATATAGATGAGAATTATTCCGATAAACGTTGATAGATGAACCTCCACAGTCTTGAACCAAGTATGACGTATTAACTCACTTTTTTTTCGTAATGACTACGTTATTGACCCAGCAAGGTCTTAACAGCTTCACCGGACTACTAAGGTGAGTGCTTAAGCCACTCAGCCGATTTTATTTTGGCAACCAGCTCAACGGTGCACAGCACACCTCGGCTTGGCTGTTGCCTGTTGCATGCAAAATCGCGACCTATCTTAGCTAACCTAGCTAACTATTCATATATATATGAGTTGTTGAAACGTATATCTGTACCAAGCATACACGCCTCAACAACTCCTCCATATATTTATTATCGGAAAATTGAGAGTTTTTCAGTTTGATAAGGGAAAAAAGTAAACCCTTCCACTTTCATGTGTAAGCGTGTAAGTGTGCACGTGTGTGGGGGTGATCGTGTAGTATTGTAGCGGTGATGTATATTTGTGTGTCACCGTATCGCGCAAGCAACGCACTCAAGGGCTCCCTACCGAGGGATCGAACCTACGCTTGAGCCGCTGCCGTGGAAGGCCTAATCGGGTAATTAACTCACACCCGGGAGTCACATTTCTAGATTAAACACTTGCCCCGAAGCGTCTGCAATGAAGTTTACAAATATATATTTTTTTATATAATATATGTAATGAACCAAGTGATTAATCGAGCCACTATTTATACTATCTGGACAGTTATAATAACGTCAATTGAGCTACGTAACTGAAACTTCATGTTGGTTAGGTTATTTATTTTTCCATTTTGAAGTACTGTAGATAGTAGAGGTGTAAAATTGGTGTATTGTCTACGGCAAATTTATTTATTCTTAATATAACCTAATTAATCGAATTCGCAATTTAAATCGCTAATATACTAGAACTGGATGATAAGTGTATGATATAATGAACTTTTAATAAGTACCTATTACGTCGTCACATTTAACTTGTGCTTATCTATTTGGCTTCATTCCTGCTTAGTTGTTTAATATATCCAAAATTGGTAATCTTCAACATCACTTAATAGACAAACATGAAATTGGT